>KZ994420.1:0-11913 GCA_003614705.1 Blyttiomyces helicus | reverse complement strand
GCCCTCCCCTCCTCACTTGCTGAAATAATATTCCGACCCAGTCCTCTCACCTTTGCATTGGGCCTTCAACTGATCTCGCCACCCAGCCTCGACGAGCCTATGGCGAAGATACTCCTTCAGCCTGGGGAGGCGGGGGGAGGAGGGAGGGGGAGGAGGATTAACCAAGAGGTCATATGACAACACGACCGGGGAATTGCTAAACGGTTCAGGACCCCACGCACTTGTCTTTCTCCCCTGTCCGGATAATCCGCTGCTCGATGATCTGCCGCTTTGCTCTTGCTCTGCAAATATGGGGCACGGTAGAGGGGTTGAGGATGAGCTCGTGAAAAGAACGCGTCCTGCATCGGCCCCGACTTGGGATCGCGACGGGGATGGCAGCTGCTGGCAGAAAAGGGGCTCGGAAGCGACTGAAGCTGGGGGACGGGCGATACTCAACTCGGCCATGGTGGGAAGGAGGGAGGAATATTTTTGTCCGGCGTGAAATGCAGGGAAAGGAAACCTTCCAGACCCAAGATGGGAGGGAGCGGAGGCGTCGTTAAGCGGAGAATATCGGCGAAATTTTTGAACTAATGAAAAGTAAAACAGACCTCCTTCTTGCCTTGCTCCCCCCGGAAGTGAAGGACCACCCCCGACTCAAAGACCATGTGGCGAAAGGTGAAGGCGTCGAGGGCCGCACCTGCCACCTCTCTTCCCACATCCCATCCCAAACGGCAGCAAGCGCCCTCCCTCAACGCCGCAAATCAAAGATGGGCGTCTCCTTTATTCGAGCCCAGCAAGACAAGAAGGGGTATACCCCTTCAAGCGCAAACAGCAGCTAGCCCGTGAGCCCTCCCACACCGCGCAGCCGCAAGTCGAGGAGGGTATCTCGCAGACTCGAGGGCCTCGGAGGAGGAGGCAGGGACAAGAATTCGTCCTGGGAATCGGAGGAGTCCGCATCAGGGGCCGGGTCGAGGTCGAGGTTGCCTGTTTCCAGGCTGGCGTCTGGCGAGTCGGCCGCGATCAGCGCTCGCGGCATGGATCTTATGGTCATCCGTGTTTTTCGGGTTGGGTGGGGTGCGAAGAAATTGGTGAGAGGGGATGGAAGCGCATCAACGTTAAGGTGAATAAAGCGAGGGGGTCGGTAGTGGACGAGCAGGTGGCGGGGAGCAGGGATTGGCAAAACAAAAAATACGTGTGTAAGAAAAAGGATATAATCTGGGAGAGCCTCTCGGATCTTGCCGACGATCTCAACAAGGTCACGATCGGTCCGTGTTGCCAAGCGGAGCTCAGTTCCAATCGAGTGAGAAATGATCCGGATTGAAATGGTTCGAGAGGGGTCGATTAACGTGTCGGTAGAAGTCTGTGGTGGTCGGAGCGATAAGAACAAAGGAAGGACCGGTTTTTGCGACCCGGAGATGACCAAGAAATGTCTGGGGCAGTCAACTTACCTCATCGCTTAAACAGTGCAGTAGTTCAATTACAAGGGCGCGAAGCGGCGCTGTCGTAGCGGCTGAGTTGCTAGACGTCGCCAGAAGGGTCGCGCTCGAGATGAGATTCGGATCTGCAAGGGACGACCGTAAATAAAATAAAAAATGAATAATGCCATTACTCCGCTAAAGACCCTCTCCCGTCTGCATTGCTCTGCAACAGCATAACCGAAATTCTCACCTCCATCTCGACTCAAAGCGATCCTGCCCACCTCCATCCATCGCTCCTCGACGTCCGCGATATCTGACTCATCGCCCGCCTCGAGCGCCGCGCCCCTATCTCCCTCGATTCTTCGCCAGCAAATGAACAAGACTGGAACCAGGCGCCGGGAGCCAACGGGAAATCGGATCCGCATTGTGAGGCAGGTTCGAGCGCCGGGGACGAGGATACCCGAAGTAGTGGTCGAAAGCGAGGAAAGGGGAGGGTGCGGTGGAGGATGGATCGATCGAAGGGATGTGGCGTAGAGTGGTTTCCTGGGATCGTAGAAGACGTAATGTGGAGGGATGAAGTAAGCATCGGCGCTGACCGGATGGCCTAGCCCCGAACGCCTAGCCCCGTTCCGTCCCTTCCATCCAAAAATTCAGACTTCTCTCACCTTCCCTGATTCTTGACACAAACTCGAACAATCCCCTCGGTAGACCCAGCCCCTCGCCATTCGGAACGTTCTACCAAAACATCGTCATCCTCGCCACCCGTCGCCTCGGTCGGCGCATCGCTTTCCAACTCCCTCTCTGTCCCGATCACGTTAACCATCGAATCGTAAACGACTGTTCCTGCCGCAGCGTCTGGGATCACGAGAAATGGGTCCGTCAGACATGCGCGAGCAAGGGTGCGGACGTATGTGCGGTGCGCTTGCAGGACACCGGTTTTTATGGAGATCTACGAGGTCCGTGGATTTGGGAGACCATCAGATTGATTAGCGAATAAGACTCACATAGTCAAACTGCGGCCCTTTTGCTCACATACCGTCGACTGCGCCTGTCGAATCTGGGCATGGGCATCGTGGATTCTGTTCGCGAGGGACATGGAGACGGTAGCGAGGTGTGATCGGATGCTTGGCGCCGCATCTGATCCAAAAAGAGTATGAAGAGCGCTACCGTGTTTAAAATACCGAAATTCGGTGGAGACGTATTGTTTCAGTAGCTCGCTTCGAACCAGCATGACGCACCTGAGTCGAGGTCTTCCACCCGGGGGGGAGGGAAAACGTCCCAAACCAGTTGACCACTATGACTGCCTGATGCATCGGGCACGGTATCGCTTGAAGCGCAGCGCACGACGACAATTCGGTTCCAGGTAAATGAGGGTATGTCGACGACGAGAATAGTATCCACGTCTAACCACTCTAGAAAGAAGCAGCGATTAGACGATCTTTCGGAGACGATATGCTGTCATCTTCATAAGGCTTACCCTTTAAGATCGATCCTGCCCTAATGCATGCCCACTTGCGTCCCTCACACCGGACGAGGCAAACGAAATCCTCATTGTCGATCCGCGCCAGAGCTCTGCAATTAATAATGGAGCATGAGCGACCCGCCACGCCCGACATACCAATAATCTCAAAAGCAGACAGTGGAGTTGAGCCCTACATTTCTCGCACGGTCGCACCAACATCGACGCTCCACGCGACCTTCCCTCCCATCAGCTCTATGACGTGGCCCCTACGCGTCCCAATCCACACTCTAAACGCATTTTGGGAACCGGCCGTGCCATGATCCCACGCTACTTGTAGAGCGGACGCGACGGTGGCGTAGGCGATGGGCACCAGCCATGGAGCATCCTCCTCCTTGCCGACGATCCATTTTCCAAAATTCTCCTGCATGAGCTGAGGCAATTGACAGGATCGAGACGAAACGGCCGTGGCGGGAAGGGGTGAGGAGGAGTTCACGCGTGCGGACGCGTAGATGTACGAGACCGTATTGGAGAGCGTCCGGACGAGGCCAATAGGAGAGGGTAGAGCCGAGTGGTCGATTGTACAGCTCATGATTTGCCCAACGGCATCGAAGGCTTCTCTCTCAAATGGTTGGGCATAATGGAGCATGAGATGTTCTGTTGTCTGGACCGCGACGATCGGGCCGTCTTCGAGACAGAAAGCTTTAAGGATCAATATTCGGAGAGAAGGCGTTCAGAGGCGTGAGACTAGGATGAACTTTTTAAAAAACTATATATAAACGTTCTCGGAAACGATTCAAATTCGGCCCATCGACTCCCAATAGCACTTCGATACCTACCGAGAAATGGATTTCCCGGTTCTGAGATCCCGATATTCCAGAGGCGATACCGCGGGCCCCCGATGATTGGCTGGACCTTGCATAGTCGAAGTGAGTTCTGCTTCTGACCGTCCACATCGCGGAATAGGAGGAGAATGAAGGGACATTGACTGCGATCGAGTCGCGGGACGGGCCAATAAGGACGACTGAGAAGCAACGACTCGAACGTGCAGGCTGTAGTGGGTCTCGGAAAAACTATAACATACTCACAGTCCAGTATCGTCGTCCCCGAGGATCGCAGCTTTGATGTGGTAAACGTGATATTCTGGGGGAAAGGAGAACACGCGATTGATTGTCAATAACAGAGTTCCGGACCGGAAGCGCTCCCTCCCGCCTCTCCCTCTCACGGAACCAGCTGCCGTTCCCAACACGCCAGGAAGACCCCCCCCCCTCCCGTGTTTGTGCCAGCCTCGACTTCTCTCAACATACTGTCGTTCTTGATAGATATTCGCCACAAAGGCCGCGGTCTTTCCGACCCCTCGACAGCGCGGAGTGGCAATAAACTTTTGTCGTCGGTATCTCGGAGAGGGTAGAAGCCAAGTTCTATGCTTGCCAGCTGTCCGATCGATACGGGCTCCACGGAGAGCAGACCAGAACGCCATGAAACCCAGAAGGATTCGGCGCGCGGGGGGGAATGGCGACGATGAGAAGTTTGAGGATTTGAGGGGCGTGCTTTTGTGGTAGATTTGGCGTTGGCAGACAGCTTTTCAGGAAGGACGAACGGGAAGAAAGGTTTGAGGGAAGCCATCACTTTTGCGGGACCAGCCAACTTGATTCCGAGAGCGACTGTCGACGAAGAGAGGAGCGAATGCAAGGAAGATACCCGCACTCTGTTCGAACTTTCATTTCCGATTTGTCCATTTTTTTTTCGTGGCGCCCCTCTCGTCCATCTTCACCATCGAGACTGGTCGAGGTTGAGAGAAAGGCCAAGGCGAAACCAATCAAGGGAAGACTATCGGCGAGAGAACTGGGGGTGTGGTGCTCGCTCAAGCAATCCAATCGGTACGGATGGTACGGCTCAAAGTTCGAAGGGAAACGAGAGGGAAGGAAGGGGAGCGAGGACATTCGGAGACGAGAAAAAGCACCAACAACGCAAACGCCGAAACCCATCTATTTGATTGCAGAAGTTCACAGGGCTGTGATGCGATACAGCCTGATCCACCCCCACAACACACCAATGGCGCAGTAAACCGACACGAGCATGAGAGGGAGGAATTCGAGGCGGTTCGGGAAGAGAAGGGAATGTCCGACTTCAGCGTAGAGCTCGACAACGACCAGGCCCCAGAGATATGAGCGTTCAAGGAATCCGAGGGATAGAGTGGGATTGGTTGGCGCGCTGGTTTCAATGGGGAGGGGAGAAAACAAATAAGCACCAGACGTCGGCATTTCCGTAAGAAGATTTGTGGGAAGTCAGTTCCAGTTCGTCCGCAGAAGTTAGAGCCTACCTTTTCGAGCCAGACGCAAGAGACGCCAAAACATGCCTCGCGAGAATGGAATACAGTGCAACGATAACGACCTTCGTGACACTTTCTACAATTCACCACCAAAAGAGTACTTGAGTTTCAGACCTTTAGTTCAAAGGGCAGGGTCATCAAGAGGTGCACGAGACCCTCCGCACGCACCTGTGACCTTGAACAGTAGCGGGAACAGAGATACGTATCCCGCGCAGCTCAGGACATAAAAGGCTTGCGCGTGCCTCTGGGATTTAACGGAAATAACGCTACCTCGCAGAATCGATAAGTTAGACAGCGTGGTCTTTGCAAGGCGAAATTGAGCGTCTCGCCCGCGGTGGGGAGCGAAAAGCGTACCTTAAAGGGATAAGAACTAAGAGAATGGCCTTCTCGTGAACGTGCCACCCGAAAAGGTACGATCCAAAGCCACACATAATCAAACTGTCCATAAACCTATCGGGAGTGGGCTCCACCCAGACCTTCAGAAGAGATGGCTACGAGGTTTAATAGACGTGAGCGTTGTAGATATGTTATGTAGATGGACGAGGAACATTAGCAATAGCGCAAGCGCGATAGTAAAGCAGGATACCTCTTCATTAGCAGAACAGGACGTACGATTTGAGAAAAAACCGTAAAAATTACAGTATGGATCGGCTGCACCGCGGGTAGTAGAGCGAAAGTGGTATCTCCGACAAGGCCACGGGTTAGCGACGGTACGTCAGCAAGGTTCCCTCCTATCTTCGCCGCTTTCATGACTGTGCGCAATATACGGTAGTTCAGGTGAGAATCGATCGCACCGTTGAAATAATCAATAAACAACTAGATAACTGGTCGAGTAGACACTTCTTACATTGAATAACTGCACGATCCGCGAAAGAATACAGCGCCCAGAAGTTTGGAGCCCAATACGCATGGCAGATCCCACGCTTAAAAGGGAATAGGCGAGAGAGAATTTGCGGGGTATGGGGAAGGAAAGGACCAAACGAGGCGGCGAAAACCGCAACGGTTGAGGCTCCGATGGCTACGAAGCGGTTGATAGAGAACGAGGCTAGGAGGAATAACGGAAGTTAATAAGATTCCGTCGGAAACATCGACTAAAGAGCGAGACTATCCACGATCGCGGAAAGTAATTGATTACCTTTACGCCCGTCCGCCCCGACCGCAAAGCAGTATTTGCGTAGCAGATATATGAAGTACGCAGGTGCTTGGTATAAATAAATGTGCTTGAAATTCAGTACAATCGCAAAAAGGATGCCGCCAATAAGGTCGTGGCCCTGCAAATATTAGGTAGTTCCAAAGGATGACGTAATTATCAGATAAAGCGAATCCAGAAATCAACTCCGGTATCCTGAAAAGGCACCTCACCTCTGCCATTGCCGCTACGGAGAATAGCTGGATTCCGTAGAGGAAGCCGTTATACTGAAAGTGAATGTGTTCGGCCAGTTGTCAAGGACGAAGAGGTAGGGTGCGTCATTCTCTTTCCCCGTCACTCCAGACACATAAGCCCAATCACATCCCAATCATAAGCCCAACCACAGCCCAATCACATTCCCGGACAGGCAAGGAGGAAAGGATATGATCAACAAAGAGCAGCCCCGGGCTGAGGAAAATCAGTGAGAGGAGAATGCACTTATCACGGCTCTTCCGAACAGGAGCGAGGACCCTAGAGCACAAAAAATGGAAAGTTTACTTAATTGGAAAGCGGCCAGAGCGTGTTTCCCTCACTTAGAGGCATGAATCGAACAAAGAATCGAACGGCCAAATACTAAGCGGCGACCTCACATACGCCGATTTCCCTACCTCAGAATCGAGAGGAAGAAGACCACCTCGCTAGCCATTACAGTCAGCCTCTGGAAAATGATGGTCGCTATACTCTCGTAACCAAGATTATCGAGACGGAGCATAGCCGGGTCGAATAGCCCCGCGGCGCGGGAGAGCGTCCATTCGAACCAAGCGAAGAATGGGGGGTAGTCCAGCGTCCATTCCGAGCCGTCCTATTGATCCAGGAGGCCAGGCATCAGTTCAGGGAAAGGGGATGGGCACCCGGGCGTGGCTGAGGCACGAAAAAGGTGGAAGGGCCCGGACGGTCGGCTTAGTTTCTCGCACCAACTCACCTCATAATACCATTTCGAAATGGGCAAAGTGTGAGTGATGGCCAGCCAGTTCCGGTGGACTTCAAAGTCCGTCGAGTGGCTGCGATAAGGAAGAGAAAGTTTGAGACGTTTCCCCTCCCAAACTCTGACGATCGCACCCGAATGAACCGAACCCTTCTGCCTGCGACGCACTAGGAAGGAATCAACAGCAGCTTCACGATGAGGGAAAAGGAAAAGATTGAAAGAGCCTGGCCGGTGGAGAAAAAGTCGTTTGCAGCTGGGGTCGACTTTGACACGAGGCCGAGGTCGAGGCCCGGTTTGAGGCCGAAAGGAGATCTCATTTCAGAACGATGGCCGCTGGGATCGGGGGAAGCAGCGCTGAATCCTCTGATCCAATCCTTCATTTTCAAACGACGCGTTTGATTGGGCCCCGAGCCACCCTCGCCTCTCCCCGAGGCACCGCCAAACTCCGACACAGTCGCGTCGCAAGTCTCGAGTAGCGCGACTCCAAAGTCAGAAGTCGCATGAGGCCTTTAAAGACGCAAGGACCAGAAGAAATACAGCACTGACGCCACCCGGACCAAGGGTCCTATGGGCTGGGTTCCCCAGGAACGCCCTGTTCCCTGCCCCTGGCCCGGCATGACACTTTGAATGCTATATTTAACCCCTCCCGCTGCCACCACTCTCAAATACAAAAGCTCCTAGCCTTCCCCGCCTACATCTTCAACCAGCAACTACACCCCTAGTCCAAAATGCGCTCCTACACACCGTTCCTCCTCGCCCTGGCCGCCGCATCCGCCAAGGCCCAAACCCTCCAGATCCCCCCGCCGATGCCTGCCACTTGGCCCTCGACTGACCAGACGAACGCCATCTCGGGTACTTTCCTCAACGACCCGCTGGTCACAAAGTGAGTTCACCGCAACCGCGTGCAGGATGGGAATTTCTACCTTCCAATACGTGGGGCCGCGCGCTGAATTGGTTTGCTTTCATTATTGTTTTTGATAGCGCTTGGGCATATGTGCAGACCAAGGTGTCCAACGCGACCTTGGCTATCGCACCCTCCACTTTTGTCACTGTGAGTTTTGCTCGGGTGCGCGATCCCTTTCCGAGTTCTTTCCCGCCCGTCTCACGCCGCCTCCTCCTCTCTCCGCTCCGCAGGGTTCGACAGTCACTTACACCGCCAACACCAGTTCCACTTGCTACTGGCCTTTCGACCTCTGCACGCGCACCACCGCCACAGCCGAGTTCGCTGCCGACATCGTCACCTGCCCGCAGCCCAACGTCTGGGGCATCACCTACGACGACGGACCCATCGTGAGCACCCCGGCCAACGTTAGCGACACGGTCGATATCCGCAACCACCTCGATGCCCTCGGGATCAAGGCGACGTTCTTCATCGTCGGATCAAACGCGATCCAGAACCCCGCTATCATCAATGCCTCGCTCATGGGTGGCCACGAGATCGGTGTCCACACCTGGACTCACCACCCCATGACCTCTTTGACCAACCAGGTATGGGGGTGAAGAACGGTATAGAGCTGCGTTTGCGATAAATCAGTGGTACATCGGAGACTGAACTGATCCTTCGAACCGTGTTGACAGCAAATCGTAGCCGAAATCAAGTACACGGAGGCGCAGATTTACAACGCTACCGGCGTCGTTCCAAACCTTTTCAGGCCGCCTTACGGTGATATCGATGACCGTGTTCGTGCCATTATCGGAGGTAACGTCTTATCACTTGCTCATATTATGCTCTACTCATTGTCATCTTCTCTGGTACTTATATCGATTTTGCGCGCCCCACTCTTCCCCCGCTCAGCGTTGGGCTACCGCACGGTTGTCTGGACTACGACCCCCGACCGCGACTCAACCGACGCTGACCAGACCCCAGCTAACGAGACCATCGCGGTGGCATCTCAGATCGCCAGTACTGTCGAATCCTGGTGGACTGCCCAACCGGGCTTCATCACCCTCGAGCACGATATCTCGAACTTCACGGCCGGTATCGCTGTCCAGGTCCTGACCCAACTCAAAGCCTACGGTTACCCCACCAATACCTCTTTCCCGCTCAAGATCCAGAACATCGGTCAGTGCTCGGGTGTCCAGAGCTACCGCTACCCGCCAAACTTCGCCACGTCGGCTACTACGACTACGACCACCCTCGCTACCACGACCACGGCCTCCAAGAACGTAACTGCGGCTGCTACATCTGTCGCCGCGGCCTCGACGACACATGGAAGCGCTAACGACGCCGACCACTTGGCCCGTAACGCGTGGGTTGCGGTCGCGGCGGGTGTTGCCGCCGGAGCGGCCGGACTGGTTTGATCTGTCGCGGTTTCGTTGATATCTGATTCGAGGAGCCGTTGGGGGGGAGGGGGCAGGCGGTCGTGAACGTAATATTTAGTTTAGGTTGATGGAGGTGGAGTAGGCTGAGGGGTCGGGCACGATAGGGGAAGTATAGTTTTTTATTCTCTCTCTGCTCCCGTAAATCGATCAAAAATATGCACTTGCGCACAATCGTGCAGGCTTCTTCATTGGATCGTCTTTGCGTCGGTGAAGCGATGGGTGAGCGCCTGTCGAAGTCTGAGGTACTGAAGCTCTATTTGCGTTTCTTCCTTGCATCTTCCACTTTGAACGGTTAGGAACTGAGAGGGCGCGTTTTCCGCCTAGGTTGGCAGAATTTCCGCGACGATGTGCGATTCAAACATCACGCCAGGCCAAAAAGATGGCAGGACCACGAGCCACCACCACAGAGCTTAGGAGCAACTTCCATGTATGTATTTACAGCCCCGCCATTTCATTCCCTCCAGCCCTAACTCCCTCGTATGCCCAGCTAATCCTCCGCATCGCTGCCTTCCTCCTCCCCTCCCGCCTCACTCTCGTCCTCCTCCTTCTCCTCCTCCTTAGCCCTCTTCTCGTCCTCGTAGGCCTTCTCCTCCTCGAGAGTAGGGTCGGCCTGCTCCATCATGGGCTCCGCGTACTCCTTCTGTACCTCGGGCAGCGGCGGCGGCACGAATCGCTGGCGGGCGTCGCTCAGCTCCTTGAGACCGTCGCCGACGTAGACGTTGTTGAAACGGTCGTTGTAGGCCACAACCGTGGCGCCGGGCCAGCGCGTAGAGCGGAGAAGGACTGGAGAGTACTTTGTAGGGGAGAGGCTCGAGCAGAGGCGGGAGACCCAGCTCGGGACGTCGCCCATATCTGAGGAGGGAAGGAGAAATGCCATTATCAGGAATTTGACCTCGAACCCCGAACGCACCTTCAAGTCGCATTTTCTCCTAAGCGACCGCAAATATCCCATTTCCCCCCGTGAGAATCCCTACCGTCATCCCCGTTCAAAGCCGACAGAATCGGCGGTCCAGTCTCAGGCACGGGCGCCCCCTCGCCCTCGCCCTCCTCGTTATCACCTCCCTCCGACCCGCCCTCGGATTCCTCATCCTCTTCCCCCCCATCCTGCCCGCCCTCGCCTCGCAACGCGGAAAACGGGTTCTCCCACGTCGTTCGCCCCTGCGGCATGATATACGGCACGTGGTGCGCCCAGTTGCTGGGGCTGAGCAGCTGCTCGTTCGAGCGGCTCTCGTAGTCGGGGTTGATGATGATGCTACCGTTGCCTAGAGTCCCCGTCAGAGAGGAGGGAGCGAGGGGAGGAGGGAGCATGCCGGCCATTGTTAGCCCGAATATCGCAGTTCAGAAAGGAGAGAGCTATTCTGAGGGGCCTACTCACGGTCGCTATCGTCCCCGTCTCCCTCCTCCTGATCAAATGTGTAGTATCCAATCGGGCTCACGACCGTCGCTGCAGAAATGCGGGCGATCTGGCAGCGGAGGTATTGGGCTTCATTGCCGTCGAACGGCGGGTATGAGATGATCTGGATTTTTTATGCCCTCCGCGCGAAACCATTCATCAAATGGAGAGGAAAAGGGTGAGTGATGACATCGTATGTTGTGGCTCAAGCGTAAAATGGACGGCAATCAATAGCCAAAACGTTACTGACGTGTTCCGAAAGGTTCCCGGTCATGTACTTCCTGATCTTGCGCGAGGCTTGCAGCTTCTCGGGAATCACGTCGGGGAGACGAGACCACGGGCCACCCGCTGCATAAACCGATAAGCAAGACCAAAATATAAGGAGGATCCGCGTTATATTCCATGTTCCCGAGGGACTCACGGCACCCGAGCTCCCTCTTCAACCCATCGCCCCGACTCCTCGGCGACCTACCGAAATTGCAGACATAGTACGCGTATTTGTTCGCCCCGACTCCGGACTCCTTGGGCAGGGGCGGCACGACCTTGACTTTCGGTTTAGGCTGCCCAGGCTCGTCGGCCTCCGGGTCCTTGACCTTGACGGGCTCCTCGCCCTCGACCGCGGCGGGAGCGGGAGGCTCCTCTTCGACGGGATCCGAGCCCGGGACAAAGTTGGCAGCGGCCTCGTCCTCGTCGATCGCACCCTCGCGGAGCTCGCCCTCGACGACGATGTAGTTTGCGACCGTGCCAAATATCTTGCCCCACAGCCGCACTGACTTGAGCGGCTTGTCCTCCGCGAGCTTCTTTAACGAGAGGAATATGGTGAAGATCTCTTCTTTGCCGAACGAGACCTTGTTGGTGGTGGCTGAGGGGTCGGGCACGATAGGGGAAGTATAGTT
>KZ994419.1:0-11913 GCA_003614705.1 Blyttiomyces helicus | reverse complement strand
CCCCACTCGCTCCCTGAATCTTACGTTAATCCCGTCAAATTCTCAACATTCTCGATACAAGTGATTCTGTTATCATACAGATCGAGGTCGTTCAGAGTCGTGAGCCCGTTAAGGCCTTCGATCTTTGAAATCAGGTTCTGGCGCAGGCCGAGTTGCTGGCGGGGGGGAGGAGCGAGGAAGGATATCCAACATCAATTTTTTTTCTTCATTTCTTCTATTCTTCCTATCCACCGACCCACAACCCCACCCCACCCACCTTCAACCTGGTAAATCGCTCAAATCCGATACCCTCAAGCGTCTTGAGCCGCTCATGGCGCAGATCGATCTCCTATATGGGTTTCACGCAACGGTTCAGCAAGACGTATCGGTTGATGGCCGTCCCGCCTTTCTCATCGAAGGCGGAGTCCTCGCTACATCCTCCCCCCCCCCCGCATTCTTCGCTATCGCAGCCATCTGTTAGCCTCCCAGGGGCGAGCCTCGCCGCCCACAACAAGAACCAACCGTGTGTGTACCTCGATATCGTCAGGAAACTCGTCCAGGATGTTTTCTGATTAAATGGGAGGAGGGGAATGTTTTTATTTTTACATTGCGGTTGTGAGCTAACGGGACTGAACGAGCCGAGTGAGAACCTCTCCATCACCACCACCCCCCCCCCCCCCCCCCCCCCAAAAAGGCCGCACCATTGCTGTCCCTCCCAGGCTCGTCGACTTCGTCTTCGGAGTGGTCGTGGATGGCCTCGCGAGAGTCGGTGCCGCTGAGCGGGTGGGAGTGCTCGACGACGACTCGCTTTTGGACGCCAGATGGCTCGCGGATGGATTCGTGAGACATGGTGTTTTTTCAGGTGATGGAGAGGGGTGTCTTCCAAACGAGAAAAGGGCCAGAAGCGACCGGAAGGATTGTGTACAGCAGGTTTGACGCTTTGGTAAGGGCCCCTGGAAATGAATCACAGTCGTGGATTTGAGGCGCGTCATGTCGTCCAGACATTACCGCCTGCAGGCGGGGGTCATCACCCCCACCATACGTTACGGAGGAGAACGAAGAGGTTCTTCGATTTCACAACGGGCTCAAAAAGCTCCTCGGGACTGCCATCACTCAGAAACCCCAGCACATGAGAACAAGAGCACACGTTATGCGATGCAAAATGCGTTCTTTGATTGCTTTGTACTATGGATGTTGTTGATTCTATGCAGCAGGACCATCCTGCACCCTCATCACCGAGTCCACTGCCGCGCGTCAGACCCACCTCCACCTCCCCCGCGTCCCTCCCGCTGCTTGAAGAAGTGCTCCTTGCCCTCCGTCTTCCTCCGATTCTGGTACCCCGCGCCGGACCCCGCGGGCCCGTTCTTCCTCTGCGCGCGGTCTGTCTTGCCACTGGCGCCAATTACAAGGTTGACGGATGGCGGCACCGTGAATCCGTATGCGCGGGCCACGCGCTGCAGGTCGAGGGATCCGACGTCGAAGATCTTCTTCAGGGAGTGGCTGGCGTAGGCCTGGAGGTAGGACCGATAGCCGTCCTTGGCTGACCGGTTGAGATAGTAGTTCTTCTCAACGAGACGCTCGAGCTGCGACTGCACGTTTGCGATCTTGTTGAGCGGGAACTGGTATTCGTTGAGGGGGACTTTCGCGTGTTTCAGGAAGCGAAGGAAGCCGAGCTCGCTCGGGAGGAGGAAGAGCAGTGCGCGGCCACGGCCTCCTGCACGGGCTGTTCGCCCCACACGGTGGATGTATTCCTGGAGGGGTGGGAGAAACAAAACATAAGGATCGAGGTACTCGATAAAGTGCTGTATCAAAATTCGTCTACGGCGGAATCGAATCTCACCTTCGGGTCATCTGGCGGATCGAACTGAATAATCCAGTCAACCGCCGGGATATCGAGCCCACGAGCAGCAACGTCTGTACAAAGAAGAATACCACTTTCCGCGTTGACAAATTCAAAGAAAGTGTTCGTGCGCTTTTGTTGCTTTTGCCGGCCCTAGAATCCATCGCAGATTAGAAACGAAGTCCGCGGTTCAGAATCAGGGAGACAATAAGCTCTACCTCACAACCGACGGAAACACTTACATGAAGGTCGAGGACGGGGATATCAATATAGTTAAGGAGTTCGGCGTGATACTTCACAGAGTTACAGGACGACAAGAATACGATCACCTTCTTCTTCAAATTCTTCTTCAAGAAGGTAAACAGCAACAGAAAACGCTGCTCGCTCTCGCAGACAACATAACCTTGTTCGAGACCTTCAGCCGTCGCCATGTCCTTGTGCTCGTCGACGTTGATGTACAGTGGCCCCTTCTTCAGGGATACTCGTGCGAGATCCTCGACTTTCGTCGTCTGGGTCGCCGAGAAAAGCATCGTTTGTCTCTCTGAATCGGAGGCGTAGAAATCCTGGTTAGTAAAACCAAGAGAGAACGTTTCCTACGACCTCCACTATACATCGGACAGGAAACCAAGAGAGAGACAGAGACGTGGGCGCGTCGCAAGGAGGAGCGAAGGCCCGACGTCAACTCTCTCTAAAAATAATAGACCGACTTAATCGATCATGTGCGCGCCATACCTATAACGCAGGAGCACGGAGTTTGCCCAGGCGCCTCAAACGGGAACGAGTTGCTATGGCACGTTACCCCAATAGACTGGAGCTCAACCCCGAACACCAGACTCATTGCAGGGAGTCGGCGGTACGGGACGCGTGCGGTGTATCACTGAACCACACCCCCGTATCCTCCCACATATCTCCGGCTCGAAACTAACCTTTCGGAAGCAGGGCCATAATCTTGTGCATTTCTTCTTCGAACCCGACTTGGAGAATACGGTCCGCTTCATCGATAATGAGCATCTTCAGATTCTTAACGACAAACCCTTGCGCGTTCTGAAAAGGTAGCACGAAACTGATTAGAGAGAGAACGCGGCGGGTTAGTATCGGAGAGTCGGTTACGGAAGCAAACGTACCTGGAGGTGGTCAAGCAGACGACCGGGGGTCGCGACGACAAGGTTTACTCCCTTGCTGAGCTTTTCAATCTCGGCCTTCGGGTTCGCACCTCCCATAATGACACCGAAAGTCTGGCTGTGGTACTTGCAGAGCTCCTTCGCGACGCCGAAAATCTGGAGCGCAAGCTCGCGCGTAGGGGAGATAACGATGACACCAGTACCTAAATATAGGAATTAAAGTGTTACTAGTCTTAAAAAGCCGGTGCGGTCCATACAAAGTCAAATCATGTTCCTACCATTTCGCGGCTTGAACTTCAGCTTCGTGAGCATCTCGATAGCGGGAATAAGGAATGCGAGCGTCTTTCCGGACCCCGTCTTCGCGGCACCGAGAATGTCGCGTCCGGTCATCGCGGGCGGGATGCTACGCGCCTGGACCTCCGTCATCGTCTTGAAACCCATCTCGGCGATCGCCTTCGCCGTGTTCTCCGACACCTTAAGCGAGGTGAAGTCGGTGTTGACCGCGTCGGCAGCGGTTGGGTTCCGCTCTGAGTAAAAGAAAGAGGGACCGTTGAGAAAACAAAATCGCCTGTTGCGTCGCGACGGGAGAGGGTGGAGGGGTAAACGAGAGTTGAGACGAACCTATTTGCATGGCCTCCTCGTCTTCTCGCCCACGCTTGGTGCCAGCCCGTGCCGGCGCGCTGGACTCGGAGTCGGAGTCGTCCGCGTCATCCTGCTCCTCGTCGTCGTCGTCCTCCTCCTCCTCATCATCGTCGGCCTCCTCGTCACCCTCCTCGCGTTCCTCCTCGTCGTCGTCCTCGTCTTCGTCTTCAGACTCTTGTGGGGGAGCGACCTTCGGTGAAGAAGCTTTTATCGGTCGCTTCGAGGTTGACGCGGGGGCGACCGCGGACTTTGTGGGGGAGGCTAAGGGCAAGAGGTTGAGTGTGAGTGGGGACGCGATGTAGGGGGTGAGAAAAGGAAAACGTGGAAGGAGAGGGCACACCTTTGAGTTTCTTTGCAGGAGGAGGGAAGACGGCTGCAGCGGCAGCGACGGCCTTTGTTGATCTTTTTTTCGCCATTGTGAAAATGAAGCGGGGGGGAGTGAAGAATGTCAGCTGCTGCAAGCTCCGACGTGAAATAGGAAAGTCAGAAAAAACCGCAAGGGCGGAGTGGCGGAGATGAGGCTTGGCAATGGCCCGTTGCTCACGTAAGCAAGAGTCCGCTGTCCCCTGGTTCTGGGCCCAGTGTGGCTTGTTCGCCAAATGAATGCGCCCATGAAGTGGCTGCAAATCTACGCGCCCCCAGATTGTCGCATTCCCGAGTGCTAACCCGGGCCAGCTTTGAAACATGGACGTCTGACGCTCCCCTCCCCTTTTGCCTCGATCTTCGAATGCTTTCCTATTGAAGTGGTTGTGCTGCGGCTGTCGGCGAGAGGTGAGTCGCTATCTCCACCGTCCGAGCCGTTATTTCATCCCTCGAGCAGAGCATGATCTCATCAGCATCCCGCTGCGCCACCATACATACAACTCCCTCTTCAAATGATAACCGATTGCAAGTGTGGGCAAAAATATTGTCGATGACAGGCTTCCTATACGGCGTCTGCAGCGCATGCTCTGGCTCATCATCCCCCTTCGTCATCTGCTGCTTTTACTGCGGTTGTGCCGCTTTTTGTAGTAAAGTAATTAGTTATGCTTTCGGTGGCGGTAGTGGCAGAGGGGTGGGTGTGGGGGAGACTGCATCACCGGCCGACGAGCAACACTGTCACCTCGATGGTCGGTGCAGGCAAGCCCATCTCTCCACCCTCACAGGCAGGCCCCGGCGACAAGTTCTCGTACGTTCTAACATCTGACGGCAGGGGCGACTCTTTTAAGAGCGAGATCGTGCTCTATGGAGGCGAGGAAGCTGGATATATCGGGGGTTCCTCTCAGCACAGGGCCAATCTTGTCCGGGAGGTATTGGAGACTGCCATGTAGAAAGTGATTGAGTATCTACCCACCTCTGTTCGGACCCACGGGGCGACAGGGCCCGAAAGTTGGAATTTGGGATCCTTGCGCGTGGAGTGGGCTGGATGGAAATGGAAAGAGTTCAGGAGATGAGAATGTACAGGACTCAGAAGGAGGTGAAGGGAACGAGGGGCGCGCCATTGGTGTTCCTTTCCGTGCGTCCAAAGGCTGAGGGACAACACTGGCCTGCGACTCAAGAATCCCAACCCCACGAGACTGTCCGAGAATGCATGAAGCGACTGGTTTGTTTACCTTCCAGCCTGCTTTGAAAAGTCTCCCTGGATGGTTTTGTAAGTACACGATTCGCTGGATGTGTAATTCCCAATCGCCTTGGAAAGCAGCTAATTCCGGAGCGCCAGGGAAGTATCTAAAGATGGAATGACGTTTTATTTACAGACGGCGCAAGGGTAGATGGGTAATGCAAAAAAAAAAGCTACGAACTGCCCCCCGCCATGAATTATATAATAAGAAAGTGATGGGTGAAAGAAAGATTTCACCGGTGCGCAAATCAGAGGGCAGACACGACCCACGCGACGGCCAAAGTTCTAAGAGCCAAAGTAGTGGCCAGCGAGACGCGAAGCGCTTGGTCGGGGCGAAGCGGTTGCCTAGGAGGTAAATGCAAAAAAGGAGTAAGATGAGCAAAACCAAAATATCGGTAAACAGATGCGCGGATACCACTCATCACCCCGAACCAGATATGCAAACTGACCGTGGGGCGATAGGCACGACCGGTTTCCTCTGCGGGCCGTTCCCACCCCCCTCGGGACCCCAACTTCTCCCGGTAGCGGTTGCAACGGCTCTGAAGATCGCGTTCACGTCGTAATGCGAATATACGGGTGACCCCATCGATGAGAGGCTGTTGTGCGGAAGCGCCTCAGCGAGATGGCACAGATCGACTAAATCCGACGTCATGCCGAGCGTGAGGCCCCAGAGGAGGAGATGGTCGTCGCGGCTGACCCCCAACGTTGGTTCGTGCGCTGGTCTCGGCGCAGGGGTAAGGGAGGTAGTGGAGGAGGAAGAGGAGGGGGCGGAAGCGAAGGAAGGCGGGGCGATGATATCGGTAGAGGAGGACGTGTTGGAGGTCGCAGCGATCACGTCTTCTTCGGAAGGTAGGTTAGGGAGGAGAACTCCACCGTAAGTGTAGCCACCAAGTGTGAGGCTAAGCAGTTTCTCGAGCGTCATACGCACGACCCGACGCCAGAGGGCAGGCCCGGGGAGAAACGTCTTGGGATTGATGAGGTGACGGGAGATGTGGAACGTGATGTTCTGCCATCGGCTTCTGTCGCGTCCAGCACCGAGGAAGAAGGCGAGAGGGACCCAGTGTGTCGAGGCGATCTCGTCTGCTGAGAGGGTCATTGGGGGGGAAATCGGAGTTGTTTGGAGGTAAACTATTGTTCGACGAGAGTGACATGTTAGACGAGAGCTCAAGCTTCCGTAGCGATAGCAGAGGGGTCGCGAGTAGCGTACTTACCAAACGGAGCGAGCGTCATAATTCGATGGCCACCCGCCGGAGGCAAAATCTCGCGCTCGTCCAAGGCTCCCAGATGCATGAATTCATCACTTCGGAGATCAATCCCAACCTCCTCCCGCATCTCTCGCTCGGCCCCTTCCCGATCCGATTCTCCACGCTCGACCTTTCCACCCGGGAACGCCATCTATATTTTAAATGTTCGATATTCGCTCAGATTTCGAAACGCAATCAACGGCCGCACACCTTCCCCTGAATGCCCCCTGCAAAAACTATCTATCTGATGTTGACTCACATGGCCGCTCCACCGGTCCCCCGGCTGAATAGCGCGTCGAGCAAAAAGCAGTTCGGCCTCGCCGTTTTTGACCCAGTCGACATCGAGAAAATCTTCAGGGGACTTGTATCGCTTGGGAAGGGATGCTGCCAAAATAGGCGTCAGGAATGCTGTAGATGGCGGGTCGCCGTCAAATACCCCTTGCGAAAAACGCCACCACGTAGCTCACCTTCGGGAGGCACGAAGGTGCGAGGACGAACACGGAGGAGCAGCACTACGGACGCACGTTTCGCGCAGTGCGGGGTATCTGGGACTCGCACTACGGGTAGCACCTGAGAGAAAATAGATAACAATTTTGGCGGAGGGAGAAGTCGGGAAATCAGAGATGAGTACGAGAGTGTGTCCGAAGCTGCAGAAGGAGAAAAAAAAGGTGAGAGATGAGCGGCATACCTTCAAATGGTGAATGAGATTCCTGAGCATAAGCATTGAGTCGGTGGGCGGCGGAGAGGGCGGCATTGCGACGACGAAAAAGGACAGTTATAACGGGGGTTGTGTTGTCTCCTTTGTTATGGACGAGAGACGCTTTGCTGAGGGTTGGGACGGGGGCGAGGAGAAAGAAGCCCCGCTTGGCCGACGCATCAGGCCCCCGGCAGCCCTTGTCCGGATCGCTACAGCCTATGATTTAGCGATCTGATCACTTGACATAAATCACTTATAATGGAGCAAGGAAAGTCATAAATAGAAAATCCACGCCACTCATCCAGCTCCCCTCCGCCCCCTCCGGGACTCCGAACGTCCAGGTGTTAACCCCCTTGGTCTTCCTCCTCCCTGGGCGGTACAGGGAGCCCCGCCTCCTCGTCTCTTTCTCTCGTTGGTCATGAGGTTGCTGTATCGGGTCCCTTTGTCTGTCTGCAGTTACATCGATCCCTTGATTGAGGATGGAAGGGAGAGGGGAGCATTCCATTCGTCATGCTCGCAGCCATCCCGCCTCCGATCAGACGACATTTCCCGCTTGGTCGGACAGTCAACGGTTCGTCCTCGCAAGTATTCTCGTCTGCAAAAGCGAGAGCGACGGGATGATGAGGAGTGAGGAGATACAAGAATGATGATCGACACCGTGCGAAGTTCGAACGCGTCTTCCCCAATCCGGTTCAAACTCCGCTCGAGGCGGATTCAACGTTCCTCCCTCTGTGCTTTTCTGTCTCAATCTCTTATTACCGCCGCCAAGCACTCTCAATGCCTCCACGCCGGGTCTTTTCAGTCCCGTCTGCGCTGCCGCCCCCAGCGTCCCCATCCTCGCAACAACCGCCAGCAGGAGGCAGCGCTTCCATCACCGTCGCCGTTCGTGTGCGCCCGCTCCTTGCCAAGGAGGGCGCGTCGGACGACGACTCGGGTGCTGGACCCGCCAAAAGGCTCGTTCGTGTCGTCGACGAGCGCTTGCTTGTCTTCGGTGAGGGTGCCGCGCAGGAAAGGGGGACTTTGGTGGTGGCCGTTTCTTGGGATAATCTTGATCCGCGTCGCATTAACGATCTCCCCCCCTCCCCCCCTTCGCCCCCCTTTGCTGCAAATACAGATCCCCTCGAGTCTTCTCAGCCGCAAGGTCCTAGAACGTACACCCACGGGTCCCGCCGGAACAAGGAAGTTCGCTATGGATTCGACGTGGTCTTCAAAGAGTCCGCGTCGCAAAAAGACGTGTTTACCGGGACCGCGAGCCCGCTTATACCGCTGGTGCTCGATGGGTTCAACGCGACCGTCTTCGCTTACGGAGCCACAGGGTGTGGAAAGACTCACACTATCACAGGTTCGAGCAGGAAGGAAGTCACGATATTGTTTGTGCAAAGAAAAGGCACCCCTCTCCGTTTATAGCACCCCCTCGACCCTAACACATCGCTCTGCCCCACCAGGAACCCCCTCCGACCCAGGAATCATCTTCCTGACCATGCGCGAGCTCTTCGCTCAGATCGAGGCCCGCTCCGCCCATCACGTGATCGAGTCCTCCGTCTCCTACCTCGAAGTCTACAACGAAACAATCCGCGACCTGCTTTCCCCCTCGCCGTCGATATCCGCTCCTCTCGATCTTCGCGAGGACGAAACTCATGTCGTTGTCGCCGGCCTCTCGGAGCACCGCCCCCGTTCGGTCGAGGATATCATGGATATGCTCATCAGGGGCAACGAGAACAGAACCCGCGCGCCGACTGAGGCGAATGCTGTTAGCTCCAGGAGCCACGCGGTGTTACAGATTCATATTAAGTCTAGGGAGCGCGTGCAGGGTATTAGGGCTGTTTTCCGCACCGCGGTTTTAAGCATTATTGATTTGGCGGGGAGTGAGGTGAGCTACTGTGTTCAAAGTCCTCTGCTGGCCAGCACGGAGTGGAATCGCACGCTTGATCCGTCTCTCCTCTAACCCCGAGCGAATGCGTTTCCTTTCATCAGCGGGCCTCGGCGACTAAAAATAAGGGGGAGAGGTTGCTAGAGGGAGCGAACATCAATAGGTATGAAATTAGTCTGCGTTGCTGTTATTGCGGGAGTGTTGGATTAAGAAACGCACAATCGCTACTCTTTGTGACTTTTGCATCTTTGTCATATAGATCACTCCTCGCACTCGGAAACTGCATCAACGCCCTCTGTAGCGATAAGCCTAATCACATCCCTTATCGGTAAGCGATTAGCAGGTTAAGGAAGGTAGCCTTGATATTTCAAGCGCCTTTCCGCCAGTCTTATTCATCATGGTTCTTATCAAACATTGCAGCGACTCGAAGTTAACTCGTCTCTTGAAATACTCTTTGGGTGGAAATTGCAAGGTATTGCTGATAGGGTAACTGAGTGCATTTTCTCTATCAAACTCGGTTCTGGCCATCTCACATTTCTTCCTTAGGTCGTGATGATCGCCAATATCAGCCCCTCGCCGATTCACTACGACGAGACGCACAACACATTGAAGTACGCCAACCGCGCCAAAAACATCAAAACGAAGGTCGAGCAGAACAGCATCGATATCGACGCGCATGTCGCTCAGTACCCGAAGATTATCGCCGACCTTCGTGCCGAGGTTATTCTCTTGAAAGAGCAACTAACCGGCAAAATCGTCGGAGGTGGGGTCAGCGCCACGGCAGCCTCGGCTGAGCCCACTGCATCGGTATTGGAAGAACTCCTGGAAGACCATGATCCCGCCAGTGACGATATTCTATGCCGCGTGCGTCGACTTTACGAGAAGGTCGCCACAAAAGAGGCCGAGTGGACAACGGCGACCGTCGCCGTTGAACAGAACGAGCATCGCCTGGTGTTCGTAAAAGCCCTACTCGCCTCCGTTCCTGACACAGAGGACACTACGACCTCTCTGTTCGCCAGCCCAACCTCGTCGCTCCTCCCCACCCATTACCGCGCGGCGCTCGCGGAAGCGATCGACACCATCCACTCGGAGAACGCGTCCCTCCGCCACAACGCAGACGAGTGCACCGTCGCGATCGAGCGCCACGAAGCCGGCATCGAACGCATCCTGCATGGTGGAACGGCGCGCGGGCTAACCCCCGCGGGGCGCAAGCGCGTGGAGGCCGAGTCGCGTGCGCTCGCGATCGCGGGGCGCCAGAGCCGTATCGAGGGTCTCGCCAAGGCGCGTCAGCTTGCCGCCGCCGAGGCAGCGGCCGCCGTCGCCGATGCCGTAGCGGCCTCGCTCGCGCGCGCCGTTGCTGCTGCCGCTGCATCTGCCGAGCGCGCCCGCGAGAGAGGAGAGGGCGGTGATGGCGTCGAGGGAGTCGCCTGTCGCGCGGCGGGGCTCGTCCTCATGGGGCTCATCAGCCGCCCCGGCGCTGAAAACGTCGACGTGCAGTATTATTCGAGCGCGGAAGAGTCCGACCTTGAGTCGGATCTGGGCGAGTCCGAGTATGGGGATGGGGGCTCTGAGGCCGGGGACAGTGATGGCGACGAAGGGGCCGTGGGGCGGAGGGGCGAGCGAGCTTTTAAGGAATTCGAGGCTGCGGTTGCTGCTGATGCGAAGAGATTTGCGGGGCCGGGTGGTCGAATCGGTGTCGCCCGCCGAGCTCGCGACGAGGATCCCCTCCCGACTCCCGTCGCTGTTGCCGAAGGTCCGCGCGCTGTGACCCCGGTCCAGGCGGATATTGGCGAGGAAGGCGCCGCGTACCCTGAAACACCTTCAGACCGCGACAGCCCCGACGATTCGCCCTCGACGGTCATAAAGATCAGGCTGCCCCGCGGCGTCGCGGCAGCGGTCGATCGTCCTACGTCTCCCGACGCCCCGGATACCGCCCGACGTGTTCCGGCTTTGTCGGCCTTGGCGCGTCTCTCCATCGAGACGCCTGTTAAGACCATCGCTTCGCGGCTCCGAATGGGCGCACTCGACGCTGAAGACATGGATTCAACCCCGAAACCCACGCAGTCAGCCCTGCCCTCGATTCCAACACTCGCAAATTCGCTCCCGGCGGTACCGCTCTTCACGCCCCCGATCTCCCCGAACACACCCCCAGAGGATAACGAAGCTGGGCCGCAGGTGAGGGACGATGACGGCAGCTCTAACGACCGCGACCCAGGCCCGCGCTCAAGCCACAGTCTTGCGGGCCCGATGCGCGGTAGCCCGGTCAGGCGGATGCGGCGACGCGAGGCCCGCCAGTCCCTGATCCCCGTGATGCGCTCAGGCCGCCGCGAGAGCCCCGTCGCGCCGATGACCGCCGCCCGCGTCGACTCGCGCCTCTCGGCCGCTTTCGCCCGCTCCATGGGACCCACCCCCTCGCTCGGGCAGCCCGTCATGATGCCCGCTACCGTATCCCGCAGGGCTGCGGCCGTTGCGGCCGCCGCCGCTATCTCCGCGATCGGGGCGGGATCATGTTCGGGTTTGGGTTCGGACCCGTTCGCAGCATCAGCGTCCTCTTCGTCGTCGCGACGAGACAGCTTTGCGCCTGGATTTGGCCGCCTCTTGGGCTCTATCGCGGCAGCCGCTGGGCCCGACGGCGACGACGAGGATGAGCCGAGCCCGGACGCGAAGAAGAAGCCACCTAAGGCCGCTCGGGCCGCAAGACGGATGACACTGGCGGGCGGGGCCGCCGCTAAGGGCCCCGTGCGGGTCCCTACTGCACAGCCGGGCAAGGGCAAGGCCCCCACCGGGAGGCGGATGTCCATGCTTCCGGCCGTTGCGGGCGCGGAGAGCGGATTGGGGGTTCAGACCCGCGCGGCGAGACGGAGGGCTGGGGCGGAGTGCTGTTGAGCGGGAGGAGGGGATGGGTACGGGAGCAGGAACT
>KZ994418.1:0-11913 GCA_003614705.1 Blyttiomyces helicus | reverse complement strand
GGGGGGGGGGGGGGGGGGGGGGGGGGGGGCAGGAAGGAGCGCAGTGGGCGGGAGAAGGCGTTGACCGAGGTGATGTAAACCGGGCCAAGGCCAAAGAACGAAATCACCAGTAAGCCCCTCATCAGTCCCGCATCGGAATGACGAACCGTGGCCACCTCGGTGAGTTGTGTACGGCACCCTGATTCAGAAATCCCGTCCCGAGATTAAGAGACACTATGTATACGTGGGGGAAGAGGAGAGAGGAGCGCAATCGATGGGAGATGGAGCTGACCGAGACAAAGGAGATGGAATCAGGACAAATACAAAAAAAAAACCGAGTCGAAACGATATGATTCTATGCACGTGAACAGCTCCGCGTCGGGGTGACGAGCCGCGGCAGCTTCTTCGAGAGTGATGGAATCCATCCTGAGGCAGCACAGCGCACCTATCACGAAGCGAAGGACTGAATCATCAGAGGGGGAGGAGGGTGTGTGTGCATTGGATGGGAGAACTGCACCGATAACAACCATCTTGCTCGGTCCTCTCATTGCCTTCCGGCCACGAGAGGAAAAAAAATCCCGTCTTGAATCATGATTGCTAGGAGAGTCAAGGCTGGCTTGCGACAAGAACCCCATCTGGACGTAACGTTCGGCACCCGCCCAGTTAGGGGATAACAAGTGGTGGGGATTTTTAATGGGGGTGCCATTCGCAGGGTGGGGGGCGTTGGGGTCGGGAGGTGGAAAAGTGGCGGTGGCGAAGATTTTCAAGGGGAGGTTGAAGCGGCGGGGTCAAGTTGGCTGCCGACCTTCGGTTAGGAGGCCGCGAAGTATGGCAGTAGAGAGAGTGCTGGAAAATTCCTCTCATAGGCCGTCTTGAGCTGGGATATCTGGCGAGATGTAAGATGTGCGGTGGAGGTAGTAGTAGAGAGTAATCGATTGAGACGAAGGGGGACAGGGGACAGGTGAGACGAGATGAGGAGGCGTGAGCCAAATGTACTGTTCTTGTATCTAACTGGAAATCGGAACCCGGGCCACATCGTGACTCCCGCCGGAGAGCGCTGAGTTCAGCGGATCTCGGTCCTTTTCATGGGGTTACATCACGAGTTTCGCTGCAGAGGTGCATCGTCGGCAATCAATGTACAGATGGACTGAGGAGATTGAGGAAGGGGGGAAGCAGAAGATTGGCAAACAGCTGAATTGATTGATGTGTCCGAGTCGTTTCCGAATGCCCAGGCGTCAGCAAAAGCACAGCTTCCCTCCAGCCATTCCTTAGGTCCTTTTTTTTTGTGGAAAGGTTCGGTCAGCAAGCTGACTTCTCGTCTGATCTTCGCCGTGACGCACACCCGCCAGAATCTCCCAAAGCGACCCCCGATCTCGACACCCCAATGAACCACACCACCACACGAAAAGCGAGGTACGAGTTCATGCACGCCGCAAAAGCCGCGTCGCAGCGCAACGACTGGCGCGCAACAGCTGATGCCTACCGCGCCGCCGTCGAAGGTGCCTCTCCCGCCTTCCTCCAGCGCTTCAACTGCCTCTCCCACTTCGCGCGCATTTTCTGTGAAGACCATGTCATCGCAGCGACCGCCGACGATCTCACCTTCATCCACCGCATCTTCAAAAGTGAGGCACAGCCTCTCCCGCACCGCGTCACCTGCGGGTACACCCTCGGGCGCATGAGTCTCCGCATGGGCGACCTCCACACCGCCATGAAGCGATACAGCCGCGCGCTCTTTCTCGCTGAATCCGCCACCGCGGCCTATCGCAGCGTCACCGTCATATCAGACGGCCAGACCGTGTCCACCGGCGCGCTCCTCGAGGCAGAGATCACCATTCTGCGTCGCACCGCGGAGGCAGGAAAACACCCGCTACTCACGCCCTTCACCCACACGGAATTCGAATCCACCATCGAATGGGACGGCAACCAAACGGGCAAAGGCATCGATTTCGTTGTGGCGTTCGGAACGGAGTTGGTCGGCGATGACATTTACGAGCATCGCCTCACCGCAGTCATCGCAAACCGCGCCCTCCGAGTGCATGGGAAGGAATGCGACGGGTGCGGGAAAACACCCTAAGGGACCGTTCTACTCAAATACTGCAGCCGCTGCAAGAATGCCGCATACCGCTCGTCAGCCTGCCAGCGCGGAGCCTGGGCGCTGCATCGCCCGTCGTGCAGACCGCCGAAGACGTTTCTTCCTGCCGATCTGGTCTGCATTGCCGGCATCACCAGCTGGCCATACCAGGATTCCAACAGCTTCATTGTCGAGGTGCTCAGACAGGTGCCTGAATGTGGGAACAGCTGGAGCGGGGCTCTTTTTGGGTACGCGTCTGGCAAATATTTCCCCATCAACGCCGAAAACCTTCGGCTAGTTGTGCCAGGGAGCTAACGGGACCAGCTGTTGCAGGATTTGGCCCCGTAATGAACAACGCCCAGCTAGCAAGAAAACGAGACGAACAGGCGTGTTCCATCCTGATATTAGCATGGGCAACGTGCGTTTGCTCGTCGCAAGGGATAGGAGACGAGTTCGGCCCACTGACCTCTTCTTTTATCATGTCTGGGACTGTGCGGGGAGGACAACTGTATTGTGGATCAATCGCGCTGTTGCGGGCGGAGAATCGGTCCCCGTGCCCCCCCCCCAATTCTCTCCGCCCCATTGCCATTCTCCGATTGAAGAGGACGACAAACACCTTGAGCTGCTGACTCCCTCATCAGTTTGACACGAGTTTTCACTCACCTCACGTCGGGAGACGCGGCGGAGCGTGGAGGTGGGGCAGGGCAGCAGAGCGTAGAGGGTCACGAAATAGCCGTGGCCCAGCGCGACGTGGTGGTACATGTAGGTGCTCAGAACGCTTCTCACTTCCAAAACGCCCGCCCCTCACCCGCCTTTTCTCCACCTTGCGAAATAAGAAGCCACCAAAAGCGACCACTGGTAGGATCGCTGGTGCTCCTCTGCTGAGGATTTCCAAATTGGGGTTCCATGCGGTTGCAAA
This sequence comes from Blyttiomyces helicus, assembly GCA_003614705.1. NCBI lineage: Eukaryota > Fungi > Chytridiomycota > Chytridiomycetes > Blyttiomyces > Blyttiomyces helicus. Next base: position 8,944 of record KZ994418.1, on the reverse strand, counting down.
GAATTCAGCATGGGGACGGAATGTGAGGATTGAGGGTGGGAAGATGAAAAGGAAACAGGCGCCCTCAGGCCAGCTAGCTACATCACAAGTATCACCACCAGCACGATCTCCACCAGAGCTTCAGCGCCGCACCATCATCTCGCTGCCGAATCAAGCTACTTGCTCTGTCTGCATGACCGCAGACCTCGACTTCCTCCTTGCCCTAAAGAAACTCGCTCGACTTGATGTTAAGTTCATGCTTGAGGAGGACTGCCAGGACTTCATTGACATGCCACTTTTGTTCTTCTTTAGTATTTGAGTAGATCATGATGTCATTGAGGTAGGAGATGAACAGGTTGTAGATATGAACAATGTGATGAATCGCGCCGTTTTTGACTTGTTAGTATCCTTTTCCCCTATTTGTACTGATGTGCAATTCCATTGCGGGATTTGACTTAAAGTATTGGAGTATGCAGCTGCGCAATTGCCAAGACGCTCGTAGGTGGGAACTCTCCTCATTCCCGATCCATGTTTTGGACTTGTCGTGTCACAACTAATCTCTGACCCCGTCTGACATTCCTCCCAGAGGGAGATTTCAGTGACTTTCCACGAATCCACCATCTACATTGTACATAAAGACAGAGGACCAACTTGTGGTCCTCAGGCAGAATTGTTTCCTGGACATCAGATCTTCACTTCCTTCCCTTACTGCTGTGACTCTGTGCGCCCATCCTCAACTCTGACGTCCTCCGTCAGTTCACAAAGTCAACACCCTTGCGACTTCAGAACCAAAAGCTTTCCCTGTAAATTTCCTTAGCAGTCGTAGAGTACTGTTAAACGTCAGTTCTTTACAACCAAGGATGGAGGTCAGGAAGCCCTGGAAACACCATGGGGTAAAAAGGATACAAAGAAGGGAAAAACGATACAAACGATCCAAAAAGGGCGCACCTTTAGATTCATAGGCCATGAAAAAGGCGGCCGAAGCTATCTTGAACAGCGCGGTGAATGCGGTGCTTTGGGATTCAAAGTGATAGAGAGGTGTTTGAGAATCGAAGAGAAGAAGGGACAACCTGGAGTAGGAGGAATACGACATATCTAAGAAATAGGGCTAAAATATTTTCGAGGAGGAGTTAAAAGGTTTGCCGAAAGAAAGAGAAGAACCTCAACGTGTTTGGTTCTAATTTGCCAGCTCTGAACACAGTTACAGGGTAGTTTGTCTACCCTATAGGAAGGCAACGCGCAGGCTCTTCTCAGGTCAGCATAAGGCCTACATCCAGGGACACACCAAGCCTGAGCAGGCAAGAGTTGTGCTCTAGGGTTTTCAGTAATCCCTCTTGCTATGTATCGCGGGCTTCATACCAAGTTGCGGGCTCCTCTTGGGACGAATCGCACACGGCTGCCCCCTGGTCAGCAAAAGGCCTAAATCCAGGGGGAAGCTGAGCCTAAAACAGTTAATGGTCGTGCACTATGGTTTTCTGTCTTCCCTTTTGGGACGTATCGTGTGCTCAATTCTAAGGTGCCGGCTCCTCTTGCGACGAGTTGTGCACAGTTGTACACCAGTTGGTCACAAGCGAAACTCCCAGAGGTTCACCAGGTTGTCAAAGGCGAGCTCTGTTGTCATCCTAGGGTTTTCATGTTCCCTCTTGCGACATATGGCACATGGTTGTTCTTCAGGTTGTCATGAGCGAAATATCCAGGGGATCCCTGGGCCGTTGCAGGACTGCTCTCCCTTGGTCAAAGTGTCTTCCGTCTTCCATCGTGCGGCATATGACATGCTCGGTTCTAAGGCTCCTGCTGTGACATATTGTGATTGACACACCCCTAAACGAACTTTAAAACAGACATTGACACTTAAGGAACAGCTTATCATGATGGATAAAACGGATACAATCAGAAAGAGTTGGCCTCAAAAGGGCCATATAGGCAAAGGGCTCAGTGAGGAGATGGTCGTTTTTGACGATGGGGTCAGAATCGGGTGTCCCTTGCTCTTTGTTAATGGGGACTTAGCTGGAGCCGGATCTGGTGTCTACCGGAAGGCAATTTCAACAATAGGTTTGATGTCTCTCATCTCGTGGGTGAACTCGAGCAGCGGCTTCTGAGTGGCGGTCTTGCCCAAGGCTGAGAACTGTTTGTCTGGTCATTCAAATTTGAGAGAGTTGGGGATGTAGCCTGGCTCAATGAAGAATAGGCAAAGGTCTAGGTCCCTGGCAGGCGTTGGGTTGATATTGAAATCAAGGAATGGTTGCAGCCTGGACCTGCTGTTCCTGGTTTGGTCAAGGCAGGGCTCAAGGATTTCTTCACTGTCTGACTCATTTCTTTGTACTTGCTGTCGATATTAGTGGTTCAAGATGACACTGTTCTGGATGCTGGAAAGTCTGTTGAACGCTTGCCAGAAAGCCAAAATGACATTCACCTTGTGGTCAGTGATGAAGACCTGAGGGTGACTGACCCGGGTCATACCCAGGAGTTGAAGAGATTATCTGGCATTTGCGCTGTCGCATCCTATTTTTGCTGGTACTAGGATGATCCGCAAAGAAAAGTAGTCACTGAAGCGGGAGCAGCGGAAGTACAGTTTGCCGTGAGGGTGAAGGATACCGCCATTGGGAAGTCTTTGAATCCGATTGTCTCCCAGCAGGTGTGCAGCACTGGAAGGGATGGAGGAAGCCGTAGCTCTGCTTTCCATCATTCAAGAGTTGGACATCAGGGCAGCTGTTGATGTACTGTTCGATATCTGCTGATACAGACAACCAGTAGTACTTTGAGAACATCTTCTTTATGTTCTTGGTCTGGTCTTGGTGGCCGCTGTCGGCAATTTGGTCGTGGTACGGATCCATGATCCATTCCTATATGACCTCCAGAACATAGATTCCCCTGCCGTGGTAACGGAAGTTGCCCTCAAACTTGCAAGACTGTTGACAGGAGCACATGGAGTTCCGAGATGAGTAGGGTACTGACAATAATCACATTTTGTTTTTGGCGTTTGGCTCACTTCAGGGCTTACAGCCTGGGAAAGAAGGCTGACGAAGGTGTTCAACCGGCGTTTGGTCCAGTCCCACAACTTCTTCTCTGCCTGAAGTTCTGAGAGCAGATGAGCAATCTGTGAGTAGTTGCTGATGTAAGGCAGGAGGTAGTGGGTGAATAAGAGGAAAGACTGGATGTTGTGGGTGTGATGCAGGATTTCCCATTTTGGGATCGTAGTCATGTTGGACAGGGCTATGGAGATACTGTTTTGTATGACTCAATGACCACAGGTCTTGACTTCCTCCTAGCCCCGGAGACACTTGCCTGGCTTTATATTCAGTCAGTGATTGTGCAGAAGCGCCAGGACTTCTTCCACATGCAGCTCATTCTCCTTTTCAGTCTTGCAGTAGATAAGGATATGGTTGAGTTAAGTGATGACATATTTCTTGTATAAGCAACAAACAATGGAGTCTAGAAAGCACTGGCAGCATGCAAGGGCGCTCACCAACCCAAACTGCATGACCTACAATTCGAGTGACAGCATCCAGTCAGAATTGAGATCTTAACTATCTCGTCCTCCGCTATCCTGCTTTGGTGGTAAGCGTCTTTGACGCCAACGACGGTGAAGTACTTGGCTTCTGATAGTTGGTCGAGCATCTAGATGACGCCAGGCAGAGCTGGCAAGCGGATTTCAGTGATAGAGTTGACGCTTTGTTGGTCAATACATAGCCAAACCCGACTGTCGTTCTTGTTTGCGAAGAGAGTCGGGGCTTCTCAAGCTGATTGGTATTATTGCATCGATTCTGTTTGAGGTAGCTTTCAATTGGATGCTTCAGTGCTGCAAGTTCAACCTGAGTGAGAGGTTGGGGCGGGTAGAACCTCGGCTGGGCATCTTGTAAGAGCTTAAGTGTGAGGATTTGCTTCCCCCAATCTAGCGAAAGCCAAGATTTTGCTGGAACAGGGTGGTCTTATCGTATATCTTAATCAGTTTGTTGAGGTGACTGTCCTGTCAGTTGGTTGAAGCATCAACTGTTGGTTTCATCTTTATCTGATTGAGACGCTTTTCGGTTTGGAAAGATGCTTGGTGTGGATCTCTATGACATCTTGGGTTGTCAGTATTGTGGACACATTCCCACTGGAGGACGTAATCAAACTTTCCACGGTGCCACTCCTCAAGAAACCAATGGGATTTTATATCTGTAGAACCAGGGAAGGTTGTGAACGGTGGGGACTACGGTCCACAGTCCTTGTCTTGTTGCTGAAGCCTACAGGGAAACTGAAGAGTAAGGACTGGGCTGGGATTTGGAGGATTCCGGCAGAAGAGTTGTTTCCCATACGCAAGGGATCAGTTTCAAAGGTATGCTGAATTTGCGCCCTTGGTGGTTAAATTCGATAGCCTGCAGGTTGGCGCCTTGAGGGCAGTCAGTGGTGAGTTTTTGCAAGAATTTGGCAAGAGGTAGGCCAAGGACAACTTCTTATCCAATGGACGTGATGATGAAAGGCAGGGCCTTGAGGTCTGCGACACTCTCTGAGGCTGGGTCTCGCAGGCTGGTGAAGGCGTGAGTCATGTAGATAGATCTGGTGGACTTGCCACGGGCTGCAAGTTCATCCTGGAGGGGTGTACTGGATCTGACAGTGCTAAACAGATGCTTGGTGACAAAGCAGTCAGAGACTACCGGCATGTTGCATCGGGAGTTGATCAGGATCCCTCCAAACTGACCTTTGAAGAGGGTGTGGATGAGGAGAGAATCAAATATGATGGACTCAATGGATTCCTTCACAAAGGAATCTAGAATGGCTTTGTTCAGCCTTGTGCTATTCCCGATATCTGCTAATTCCCTTCTAATGCGCCAGCAAGGTAATCGTTTTGGCGATGATTATCTTGCTGGCGCCTTCAAAAACCTGGACTGGTCGTGAAGGAATCCCATCAGGGTTCCATGAGTCTTCCGGCTAAGTGGCCATCCTCGGGGCTCTTTTCTGGGCCTGAGAGACCTGCACAGGGTGTTCAGGGATCACTTTTCCAAGGTTAGGGTCCATCTTGAGGTTATTGATCTGGAATTTGTGGACTGACGCTTCATGACCTTGGAGCTCTGCTTTGCGGGGGAGATGTTGTTGCGCGGCTTCAAAGGAGTGAGCTGCTGTGTACTAGGTACTACTTCTGCGTCCTCCTTGTCTGCAAGCGGTGCGCTGGTGAGCATTTCCTCCAGGGCTTCTACCTCAGCAGGTTTCACCACTTTGTCTGTAGGCGCAGCCACATCTGGCAATGTTCCTGTACATACCTCCGTGCCCCTCATTGGCTGCATCAGGTAGCTTGAGAGGGACGATCGAGATGGGTCGTCCAGCGGTAGTGTAAGGAATTGATACAGGCGTGAACCTTGAATACGATTGCTGGAGCTAGCTGGAAAAAGGCTTGGTCCTGTGAACATGGAGGCTCGGGGCGTAGTGCTGGGAAAGGGGAACGCTGGCTGAGGACCCCGCTGGTGCCAACTCCACAGGGAGGGTCGCATTGCGTATGGACAGGTGCAATGGCCTCAAAGGTGATGTCAGGGTGACGCATTGAGAATAGCCTGTGAGACTCGATGAGGTACCCGCGCGTGCACCTGCGGGATTAGCGCTAGGCTGGTGTCAAGTCTCCATATGGCTGGTAACCCACGTTGTACACGAGCAGATGACAAAGGCATCAATGGCATGGCAGAGGTTCTCATTGGTAAGGGGGTGGACCTAAGGCAGTGGCCTCCAGCTGGCTCCCTCGGCTGGAAACAGGGCCATGTTGTGTAGGGCTATCTGCTTCACATTTCTCAGGGTATTCCTCCAGGTAGTCACCTGCAGAGGAGTCAAAGATTTCTCCAATTTGGATGCTTTGGTTGAGGCAGTGATAGTCTTGACCACCTTCGCTTTGCCGGAACACATCTCCATACAGGTGGTCACGAATGGAGTGTTAAAGTTGGTCAGGGAATATTGCTGGGCGAGATTCATCTGGACATTGTCTAGATTTCGGGAAAAGGCATTGTTGATGTTTATCAAGGTGGTGGAGGGCAAGGGGGGACTGAGCTGTTGCTTCAGGTCCAGGAGCAGCTGTTAGTTAGCTCTATTGTGGGCTGGGTCAACCAACATCCTCAGTTGCTCCTCAGTTGCTCCTGCAAAGAGTCCGCATCCAGACTTGTTAGTATGCTAGTCACTGAGTAGCTTCTTGAAGTCAAGTTTCAAAGTAGTATATTGATGCCGTGATGGTCTCTGGTGGTCCTGAAGCTATGCGCCACACCAGAGAGTCTTCTCTCGCTGAGTTGCTTACAAACAGAGATGAGGAAGGAACAGTCTGGTGTTACTTTGTAATGAACCGACGCTAATTGGCGCTCTATGAGTGTGTGCGGACAAACAGAGGTGAAATATTTAGCATTGAAGATTGAAGAATAGTCTAGGTTGGGACTTTCGAAGGGGAATTCCGGAGGCGTTGGAGGCGCAAAAAATACCACAGCAGTTTGGGAAGGAAGTGGACATCTAATTGCGGGGAAAGAGTCTGACTAGGACCACAGGTTGGTCTGTTGCTGCTATGTACAATATAGATGAGGAATCCTCCGGACAGTGCGGGAATCTCCCACTGGGAGGAAGGTCACACTGAGGTTGCCGGTCAGCAAGACATATGAAGTCCGGGAAATGGACTAGAAGAAGATGGTGCCTGCTGACAGCGATCACACACCCGCATCTTTCCATTCTGGAAGGCAGTCCCTACATCTATATCCACACTAATAGACGATAAAAACAGGGATACGAACACGTCCAAAGGGCGAAAATCATCACACTATGTAGTAAACTGCGTACTGTTAAGTGAGGTCTTCAAAACCTTGGGGTTCGTGGTCAAGGTCAAGGTGTCATTGTCTCCTTTATGGTGGTAGAAGAGGAAAAGGTTTATGATGATTCGCTAATGCGGTGGTCACTGCTAACTATCCTAAGGCAGGGTTCTAAGCCGCCAGTCTCAATATGCATAATGAGGGTATACAGAGGAGATGTATGTGGGATCCAGCTTAGCAAATCTACGGCATGACACATCAGTATTTGTAAAGACTAAGTCCGACACCCACCCCTTTCAGGCATCCAATAGCTGCCCCTGTAGCGGAATACCACAGCAGTCCTAAGCTGTGGCACTGAGGCCCTTCACAACAGCCTCCCAGATTTTGACTTAGTAACATGACTGTCCCAAGTTGCAGGAAGAGGTGAAAACCTCACAAGAGGGACAGTGAGCTACACAGACCAGGGGGCAAGGCACCCGCTATGGCACATCCCCACCTGTGAAGGGGCTGACTGACACAGTGTGGTCCTATTCCCATCCTATTCTGTCCCCAGTACTCAGATGCTTATAAGTTTGCATTTCTGTTGGGGCGGCGATGTGCAGGTTGGGAGGAGTCTTGTGATTAGCAACTAGTATCTGAAGATGTGGTTGTTGATGTCTGTCCTTGTAATGGGAGTTTCTCCCAGCCAGCAGGTGACTGGATTTCGGAGCTGAGCGCGAGGCTTCCAATGCTTGTCTAAGCCAACCGCTAATCTCTAATCACTTGGGGTTCTGGCAACAACACCTGAAGTCCCTGTGACTCGGGCAGGCAATGCCTCTACACCTGACCAGCAGGCAGCAGGCTTTGATGGCACAGGCAGGAATACCCTGACCCTGGCTTGTATATAGGCAAAGCTTTGCTTCCTGAACCTCTCTCAATCCAAAGCCCTAGCTCCTGACAATTGGAGTTCAGTCAACCACCAGCCAAGCCTGGCTTCAAAAGTCCCTGTGACGTTGGTAGAGAGTGCCCCTACACCCACGGAGCAGGCATCTGGCCTTGAGGGCTGCACACGCAGCTATGGCCTTGAATTAGGCCGTAATAGAGGCAGAGTTGCTCTCCCCAACGCTCTCTCAAGCTGAGCACCCAGCACCTGAATCTTGGGATTTAGGCAACCATGTGCCGAGGCCGTAGCTCTCGATGCTCCAAACATCCTTGAGACAAGGTTGGACAGTGCCCCTACGTCAGACCGGCAGGCAGATTGCTGAGACAGCTGTGCCAACCTCTATCGCCTCAACCCCGGCCTGTATAGGGGTGAAGCTGTGCTCCCTAGCCCTCTCTTAAGCCCAGTGCATAGCTCCCAACACTTGGGGTCCAGGGGACTACTAGTTGAGCCTGTGGCTTCTGATGATCAGGAAGTCCCTTTGATGCAGGTAGGCAGTGCCCCTACACTCAACAAGCAGGCTAATGGGGTTAGTGGCTGCGTCGGCGGCTCTTGCCCTTACCCTGGCCTGTATAAAGGTGGACCTTTGCTCATTGACCCTCTTTGAGATGCGGAGCCAGGCTCCCCAACCCTTTTTATGAGGTGGAGCAAGCCTCTCAGGTCCTCCAGGCAGCAGAGTGTGGTTGGTCACAAAACAGTAATGGCGCAGCCCAATGTGGTCGTACATTTAGGCGCTCAAAATGTTTCTCACTTCCAAAACATCCGGCCTCACCCGCCTTTTCTCCACCTTGTGAAATGACAAGCCACCAAAAGCGACCACTGGTAGGATCGCTAGTTCTCCCTGCTGAGGATTTCCAAACTGGTGTCCATGCAGTTGCAAACAATTAAGCAGGAGTGAGGATGGAACGTGAGAAGTGAGGGTGGGAACAAGAAAAGGAAACTAGGGCCCCGAGGCCTGCTACCTTCATCACGAGCATCACCACTGACAAGATCTGCACCAGATCTCCAGGGCATTCCCATCATCTTGCCGCCTAATCAAGCTACCTGCTCTCTCTGCATGGCTGCAGAACACAACTTCCACCTTGCCCCAGAGACACTGGCTCGGCTTGATGTTAAGTTCATGCTTGAGGAACACTGCCTGGACTTCATCCATGTGCCTAGTTTGTTCTTCTTAACAATTTGGGTAGATCTTGATGTCGTTGATGTCATGATCCAGAGTCTCGCTGAGCTGTCCTCCTTGTCGAGAGGTTTCTGGAACACTTTCATTTGTTGGATTTGGATCATTATTGGTGGAGAT
>KZ994417.1:0-11917 GCA_003614705.1 Blyttiomyces helicus | reverse complement strand
ATGAGCACCGACATGACACGGCTCCGTCAATGCCTCAGCTACTTCTTCACCGTCTTTTCCCACTCGTCCCACAAGAACCAGAGGATGATTCAGACGGTAAGGCGAAGGTGGCGTGGGGATTCGGCTCGCAGGATTCGCGTATTTACGCTCTACACTACCCTCCTCCGCACATGCAGGTCACGGTCCCTCTCTTGAAGAATATCGTCGACCTGCACCAGGATTATGTGTCACACATGCTGACCCCGCTGCAGATTGCGCAGCAGGTCTTTGATTGGATCGATCCCAGGAAGCTTGTCAGGTACCGAATTCGTTTTCGACATCCGCGTTCGTGGGGTAGTAACAGGGAACAAGGCTAGCACGCTACCGATGATAACGGCGGATCGGTTTGTACGATCGCTCGTCCGCTCAAACGACCTGCTTTGTCTTTTCCCATAGCGTCGGCAGAGAAGAAGGTATCGACGAGGGAATCCACGCCGACGTCGCGATCGACCTGCTCGTCGCCGTGTTTAAGGAAACGAACCCAGGTAATGCGAACGAACATGAAGCCAGTCAAAATCACAACAGAAGGTATCCGCTCATCATCCCAAACTAACCTTTCCCCTCTAGCGCCCCGCAAGGAATTTTGCCAGTTCCTCGCTAAGCTCAACCTCACCCGCGTCGCCGGCGAGCGCAGGATCCGCGAGATGATCGAGCTGGCAAACCAGCTTATTCCTGTGCGTTTTTTGCGGGCGATGGGGGTGAACTTTGCATAATGAATTCTGCATTGGGTGCTTCCGAGATTTGATGAAAACTCGCGCTCACCCTCTCCCTCCCGTGGACGAACGCGCGCTGTCCACATATTCCTGCAGACCATGGCTTCCTCCAAACCCATGACGCTCGTGCTTCGAAGGTACGAAACCCTCCGATATTGCCCCGGCAATGAGTAGCCAGTAATGATGTTTTACACGCAAAAAATGACCGATCCACTCGCTCCACGTCCATTTCGCATCTCCACCTCAACCACCCCGCCCAGATTTGTGAAGAAAGTGGAAGCCCTCGACAAGGTCCATCGCCTTACGGAGGCGGAGTACGCCCAGATAGTCATGCGGGCCACGCGGCTCCGCCAGCAGTGGCGGGCGACCGCGGGCGCCGATGCCGCCGGAGACGACGAGGCCGAGGTCGAGGCCGAGTTCATCGAAGACGACGACAATGAGGAGCCAGAGGAGGATGCTGACGGCGGCGACGAGGAGGAAGAATGAACAATCTCGGGAGAGGGGGCGGGGTCCGGGTGCATATGACCAGGCCCCGTTTATCTTTTTTGGGTCCTCTTTGTCCCAAAGAGGTTTTTGTCCATTGCGTTGAATAAGTTTTTGTTGTTTGCTGCATCGAAGTGTTTGCTACCGTTGACTGCGATTATCTACTGATTGTCAACGAATCGTCAATTTGGCCTCGATTCCACTGGTGCCGACGTTACGCTGTTCCGTGCAGTCCTCGACTCCTCTTCCACTTCAAAGAAAAGCTAGTACAAAGCTGTCTGTCCGGCGTTCGGCCTTGCATGCATCGCGCGGCCATCTGCTCAGATGAAAAAAGTCTTTTTTTTTGCTGATGCGCTCCCCGTAATGTTCAGCAAGGGGAGACGTTCGTCGATAAAGGCTCATTGTAGTGAAGAGCAGCCTTTCTTCCCTTCTTCTGTCCTTCTCGGACATGCCGAGGAGCCAGCAGCCATACTTCACACTTGCTTCATTGTTGACATCACTTGAGAAGTCTCCGTGCCCGCGCGTTTCTTTGATCAGAGCCCTGCGCTCGCCTGTCGCAGTGCGTTCTGTAACCGTTCCCCCACCCCTCCCACGTCCACGTCCTTGTGCCCCGAGCAAGAGTGTTTTGAGCGCCTTAAAGGTTTTGGACCGCCCCGTTGGGGACGGCTGACGTCCTAAAAACTGTGACAAAACGCAAGCTCAGCCCACTCCACCCACATTTGTCGCAGTTTGATCAGCCCCCCTCCCTGCCCTATCGGCCGTCCTCCCGACGATGGACTGTCACCCGCAGAGTCTTATGAGGGCCAGTGAGCCCAGTCGCAAAGAGCCTGTGTCATTCCGATTGAGCGTGGAATTGAATCGATCGCCTCACGCACGACCAGTGCTGGAGACGAAAACGACTGTTGGCATCAACAATAGGTCAATTGGTGACTGCAACCAAAAATTCCGGAGAAGAGGCGTCGCAGAAGAGCGAACCGACAAAGGGCGAATTCGCGAGTAGTCCAGCGTTCAATCCCCTCGAATTCGCGAGTTTTCGTCGCCGGCACGGACGTTTTCTTGTTTGTTTCGCCTTCTTTTGCGGTCACTTTTCACTCAGCTGGATGGGCGTCAATCTCATCTAGTGTCTCCGAATGTCTTCCAGCGGTCTTTCAGGGTAAGAAAGCGCGAGGAGGCAGAATTCGCGATCGTCAGTTGGATAACTGGAAGACTTGACATCCAAACCGAGAGACGGGGATGAGGGTGTACTACAGAACTAACCAACAACGCTCTCCTTTTCGTCCGTTTCTTTCCTCCCGCATGGTGTGGTCGGCCCTCCCTTCGCTTCCTACTCACGTTTTCCACGGTGCGTGCATTGCAAGGCTTTCTATTTGCGTCTTTCTTCTATTATATGCACATGCCACAGGCTCAATACATGCGATCGAACACGGGCCCGATCTCGCCAACGACATCCTGGGCCAGTGTCGCGCGCCTGTGCTTTTCAAACGCCGCGCGCCCGGCCCCGCGGATGAGGGCACACGCGCCCCAACAGGCCGTCAGGATCGCGTCGCCGTCGGTCATGTTTAGGGGCCTGAGGGGGGTGGGCGCTGGGATATAAGAGGTGCTGGATGTGAGCGACGAGACGCTGGCAGTAAGCGAGGGACGACGAGGCACCCCGAGAGCCCAGGACACGAAGGTTCCTATTGCGCCGGAGAGGAGATCGCCCTGCCCGCCGCATCTTCGGGAATTGCCTGGGAAATTGCATTCCAGAACTGCGAACAGGGGATGGGGGGGAGGGTTTAGCGATGTGGAGGGGTCACCATAGCGTCGACCAATAAGGCAAACTACCCGGACGTAGGCCCACGGCCCGCTCATCGGAACATACCTTCCTCCCCATTCGTGATGATGTCGATCGGACCCTTCCTCACAATCGTCACATTCCCCAGCGCTCGGCTCAGGCGCATTGCAGCGTCGCCCTCCCCTTCCATAGCAATATTCTACCATCATTCCGGGAGTGGCGAGTATGGATCGTAAATATAGTGATAATCAGACCAAGATGAGTATCGACGAAGGGCATCGGGGGTTGGAAGATCCACTCACTAAGCTTGCGCACAGCCTCTGGAATTCGTTCGCGTTTGGCGTCAGGATAGCGCGACGGTACCCGTCGATAAGGCTAAAGTCGGCCTGAATAAGGAAGAGGGCATCCTATTGCAGGCAAGCGAACGACGCCAGACGGCGGAGGAATTCAATCAGGCAATGCCTACAGAAACGGGCGGCCGCGGAGTCTACCGACTCGACAGCCCCTCCATCATTACGACCGGGGAGGGCACTACCGAAAACGCACCGCGTCAAGAACAAGAGGAATTTCTGACCTCCTCGCCATCTTGATGATTCGCCTCGCGGTTTCCAGCATGGTCCCGTCCCGGGAAAGTCCTGGTCCGATCACGATCGCCTGGACACCTCTGCTTATCACCTCGACGATGCGCTGATATATTGAGTCCAGTTCGGAAAAGGCGTCGACGCCCGGGCTCATCGACCTTTGGAAAAAGTAAGTAGGTCAGGTCCCGTCGGGTGAGGCCTGGCCCTCGAAGCCATGGGGGAGGAGGTGGGGGAGGGGGGAAGTTCCACTCACGCAGTCGTAGCCAGATAAGGATGCACCATCAAGTCCGGCGAGTACGATTTGATGACCGGGCCTGCGGACGCCTCGCAAAAGACGTGGACGAGGTCGGCGCCCTGGCTCGTTCATGGAAAATCAGCGTGACGACGACATAGCAGAAGTGAACAAAGGGCTTAGTGAGCATTGATGGAGATTGTCTTCTTACCGTCTTCATCGCTGATATGGCCGCGAAGTAGGGAGCACCCGTGTAGCTGTTCGTGGCGGGAAGGGTGGGAATCCCCAGCGTTAGAAACGACTCAACTTCAAGGGGGTTGGACCGTTGGTAGAGCCAACATTACTTTGACGGATAACAGTGGAAAACTCACTCTACGCTTCCGCCGACAACGGCAACGCGACCTGGCATATGAAGAGAGGCACAATCGAGGATGAAGATCAACACCAGGGTGGGGCTCCACGCACGCTGCTGACGCACTCCTCAACACTCTGTCCTTACCAGCCTGGCCTTTTTGGAGGCCCTCCAAGGGCGGGACCAGGGTTTTTACTCTGTCGCACAAGCTCATTGGGACGAGCAGAGGGGATCTGGCTGATTGGAAAGCGGAAAGACCCACGCGATGCATGAGAAAGGACAGACCGAGACGGTGTTTTGACGCGAAAGGCATTTGTATCCGATTGGGCCATTTCGCGACAGAGAAACCCCCCTCTCCCGTCCATCCACACAGAACCCTCCCCCCTCTTCCCGGCCTGCCTCGAAATCATGTGTACCTCGCTTTTCTTCGTCGGCACGAAGAACTCCTCGACGAAATTTCGTTTCGTACTGGCGCATAACCGGGACGAGTATCTCGCCCGGGAAACCGTCCGCGTGCACGAACAACCCGCAGGTGATGCTTCCTTCTACGGCCCCACAGGTGAGATTGAGACGAGCACACAGGAAGCCACACTTCACCTCCCAGCCGTCGCTCGCCGCGAAGTTCGCTCATTATTAATATTTTTTTAAAAAAAAATAGACCTTCGAGCCGGCGGAACGTGGATCGGCATGTCCCGCAACGGTCGCGTATGCTGGCTGACGAACGTGCGCGAGCCGCCGCCCCGCCCCGCCAACGGCAAATCGCGTGGCCTTCTTGTCTCCGAGTCGTTCGCGGGCGCGCAGTCGGTGGCCCACCGCGTCGCGGAGATTGCCGAGTCCAAGGGAGCCTATAATGGGTTCAACTTTGTTATCGCCGACGTGGGAGGGGACGAGCCGGTCGCGTTTTACTGCGGGAATCGGGTGCCGGCGGGGGAGGAGGGGTGGCGGCAAGTGAGAGGTGGGGTTGTGCTTGGGATGTCGAACGGGGTAGATTTCGTGGATGGGCCGACGGATTGGCCAAAGGTTGAGGCTGGGAAGGCTGCGTTTGCTCAAGCGATCGAGGAGGTAAGAATATCGCTCATCGTTTTTTGGTCCCCGTTTCACGCACTTCTTCGCTCTTCTTTTTCATTCAATCCCTTCAGGCGCAAAACTCTGAAGATTTAATCGACAAGATCCTTCGACTCATGAGGTAACCGACGTTTCCAATCATTTTGGGGCCATGCGGCACCGCCATCGGCCATCCTCTAAAGTCATATGACGAAGTTCTTGAACGAAGCTAACCCCCTGTTCGTTCCCAGCGACCAAACGGAATACCAGACTGCCTTCCCGGCTGGCATGTTCAATCGTGAGCTAGAACGTGCGCTCTCGCCCGTCTGCATCCATCCCAGTCGCTGCAGAGGCGAATATGGAACCCGTACCTCTACTGTCATCGTGGTTGATCACGACGGAAAGGCCATCTACACGGAAGTAGATGGAGTCCATGAGAGGGAGCCCACGCGAACCGACATCCGCTTTGATATCGAATGAGCACCCTGCCTTTTGATTTTGCCTCCCTCTTCCGTCCTCTTTGCTCGATACTGATTTTGCTAATTTAGACCCCCTGATTTTTGTTTTTCTTGTACTTGGTAACCAGAGGCCGATAGTGGAGCTTCAAGTAGATGCATGGTTCTTGGAAGGTCCGAGGCAATCGGAGGCCTCGGGATTGAGAGTGTCAAGAAGTTGAGATTCTTATGCTGATGGATGGCACTTACACACCAGCCGAAAGGAATCACACCAAATCCACCGACAAAGTGGATACGGCATTGACACCGGCAGCCGGCCAGGCCCCTGACTCCGCTGCTTTTCGCTACCCTTAGCGCTTTTTCCTTCCCACATTAGCATCTGGACGACTCCGGCGCGTTTGGGGATTTTCGCCATCATCCACCAGCGGGCCCCACGACTGCCTTCACACTCCATTCTTCTATCTTGCTGTTTACCCATCAACTCGCCTCCATCTCACGAGAGCCAGGAGCCCGTCCGCCCTTCTCCCGCTCGCGAGACAGGCTCGGCCTTCGATTGTTCTCACAGACAAAACGATGATTTAGAAGTAGTTGCGCGTTTACGAAAGAGAGGCGAGCCCGAAGGTCCCCCGTCGCGCCCACAAACTCCTTTAGCGAGCGAGACAGGGTCGGCCCTCGATTGTCCTCAAACAACAAGACGATGCTATTACAAAAGTGGTTGCACGCTTACAATAAAGAGGCGAGCCCGAAAGGTCCCCAGTCGCGTCCGCAAAACCCTTTAGGGACGCATCAGCCGAACTCGCACGAAACCAAGGCGGGCAAGGAGGACAGATGCGTCCGCAAAAAGCGGTATGGATAGACATTTCGGATCCGCCGAAGGATTGTCCCGACTTTCCGTTCTTGCTTGAGGGTCTCCCGTAACACTTGAGTTCTTGACAGCGTGAGCTCCGCAGATTTGATCTGTTCGAGCCTTCCTTAAGAGGTCCGAGGTCGTCCTCGACCGAAGCCATGCTGGGCGAAGGGGCAGGGGGTAGAACAGAGAGAGAAACAGGAAGTGCGATCAGCAAAAGCTAGTGAGCCCATACACTTCTCCCTGGAACCGAAGTGCACCCCCCCCCCCCCCCCCCCCCCCCCCCCCCCGGGCCATCAAAGGTCGTCCGGGGCAGTGGGGACCACACGGGCAGCAACCCGCAGGAACTGCTCATGCGGGGCCCAGGCCCCCAACACCCTCTGCGGACGCCGGTGGCTGCGCCAACAACGATAAAAGGACCTCCCACGCTCGCACCCGAAGGTGCCCAGTCGACCGAGCCGGTGACGGCGCCGGAGGAACGCCTCGCGCATCGCCAGAGCAGCCGTAACTGCTCATCTGATGGACGGAGGGTGATCATGACCACACGCACTAGCGCGGCGGTCAGGTGAGGGGAGGGAGTGCTTCGAACTCACCTGATGGTATAAACGTGATATTATCTTGAGGCTTGGGCCGAGAGCGCCGAGCTTGGGAGGTGCGGGAGGCGTCGGGAGATCTCGCGATCATTGGAGTGTCGCGTGCTTGGGTCGCGATCTCGGAGCTTGGTTTTTGGGTGTCGGCGACGCGTTCACGGTTCTTGAGATTGAGACGAACGACGCGTTGCAAGTCGACCGAGATCGTTTTGGAGGGAAGAAGGCCGCAATGCCCGAAGGCAGCATTGTGTTAGTATGAGTGCGGCGGAAGCGCCCGTCGCTCCGGAAGTGAACACCCGACCGGAATCGCAAAAGCAATTCCCTCTCTGCTTCGGAGGGGGGAGGAACACTGAAACACGAATGAACAGAAACCAAACGCGACTCACCTCAGGGGTGTTGGTGAGTGGGGATTGACGCGTCGCCGACCGGGGGCTCCGAGCAGACGTTTCTTCCACGGTCGCATCCTGCATGGGACGCAAGAAACACTCTGCAAGGAGCTGCGTTCGGGCGCGTATGAGCGCGTTTTCGTAGAGGAGAGATGGGGAGCAAGAGGAGGGGGCGAAGAGGAGGTCCTGCTTTATAGGCCCTCTGCCGGCTGGATGTTTGCCGGGGAGGTGCAGGCTGGTACGAGGTGGAAAGAGCACGCGTGGCGCAGTGGAAGGCTGGCAGGTCGCGCGAAATGTCCCGACTCCATGCTTTCCTCTTTCACGTCCACACTCCAACACGAATCACAAAGACCCGAGCACGGTATTTGAAGTTGACCAGGGGGGGCATGAGCTACGAGGGCCCCCTTTCGACCGTTGGCGGCGAGGAGGATTGCTTTCCTTACTCCCAAATCCCGCCGACCCCCCTCTCAAATTGGAGATGGCCACCTCCACTCTCCTTATCTCCCTCTCGTGTCCTCCTCACTTTCACTTCCCCCTCTTCCCCCGACCCAGGCCCTCTGCATCCATTCCCATGTCTCCCGACTTCGCATGCTACTCGATCCCATCGCTCTCCTGCTCTCTCCTTGTCTCTAGCTGTACGTAGATGGTCCACATTGTGAACAAAGTCTGAAATAACTCAAAGCCATCGACACAACGCGTGCGCTAGGCGGCATCGCATCTGACAAAGGATCCTTTGAGCTGCCTCTACCACGAATGTTCACCGTTACCAGAAACCACCTCCTCCCGCGCATACCTACTCCTGCCCGCATCGCAATCCCCGATAAGGAACCAGCGGGCAGGCTCACCGTCCCGACTACTCAGCGACCTCCACCAAACGGATACACCAAGTTTTGCGAAACGCACCAGCTGACGCAGGCCTTGTCAGGGGCAGAACGGCACACTCTTCTGGGGGAAGGTGTGGGCGCAAAGTAAGAACGACGTGAAACTCGGCGAGCCGCAGTGCAGTCTCTACTCTAGGACCCATAGCCACTATTGTACCTCTCCTCATCGGCAGAACAGGATGAGGACATTGCCGCGGCAGTGGACGCCGGGGACCGGAGGGTGGCGTCCTGGTAGGAAGGGCCAGCATGACTGGAACAGGTGGGGCTATGTATTTGATTTTGCTACTGAGGACGGCGTGGCTGGTGGGCTTCAAGACAGGGACGGATGGGGGCGGGATGGGGGCGGGGTGGGGAAGGCTGGAAGCTGGACGGGGCCCAGCAGGCGCTGCGATTGCGGATGAGGCCAAATTGAGCAGTGAAAGCCATGCGAAGTGAAAGGCGAAGTGCCGTCACGCTTCAGTTGGTTCCTCCAAGACATGTCTAGATCACCTCCCGCTGCTTCCCCAAAGCCGACCAATGAAGCCCAAACCCTTGAACGCACCCTCCGTGATCACGACGCCCGCAAACGCATTGCCCGCACCACCCACCCCCCATTCGATCCTGAAGGCGACACCCTCCGCCTCTGCCTGCGCGAGCTCCACGAGGATGCGCTCCTCGCCGACCCAGCACTTGCCGCCGCGCGCGGCACCGACGAAAAACTGTGGAACCTCGTCTTCTACGCGCGAATCGAGGAGCTCCGTGCGCTGGTTGGGAAGGACCAGCCCGCTGCGAGAGCGGTGCTAGGGAGACAGATTGAATCTGCGGCGGGGTTTTATCGCGTGTTGGTCATGACGTTGAGGACTGGGTTGGGTGGGAGGTTGAACGGGGTCTGTGCCGGTGCGTCAGTTTACGGAGGGCTTTTTCGTTCCGTCTTTCGTTTTTTCTTTCTTTTTTGTGGGGGGACTGATCAGGCCCTGACGTTCATGTTTTTTCTTTTGTCGTGGTGGCGCCGACCTTAGCGTCATACATGCGCCGAGACTCTGAAGCCGCCTCGGCGCTGGACCCCCGGCAGTCGGCAATGTTCGCGTCCATCTACAAGGCACTCATATATCTCGGCGATCTCGGTAGGTTGTGCGCATCCCGCTTGTGCCCGCTCATCTCCGTCGCAAAGGCAGAGCTCATCACTCATCGACCTCCGCCGTCCCCCCCTTAGAACGATATCGTGCAATGTACTGCGAAGAGGACAACCCCGACCCGTGGAAACCAGCCCGGGCCTATTACGAAGAGGCAGTCAGAATGAACCCAAATAATGGTGAGTGGTTTTTCACGAGTGGTGGGTCTCGCGAGGGGGGGAGAAGGGTCATGAAATTGATATTAATAAACTATCTTCTCAAAATTTGGCCGATCTGACCCAGGTAGAGCACATTGCCAACTGGCGATTGTCGCTACGTACACGAAAAACGACTTTGAGGCCATCTTTTGGTATTCGCTCAGGTTAGTTTAGCACTCGCAACCTTAACTGTAGAAACTGATTTTACGGAAGGGATGCATGCCTATCAGCGCAAATGCTTGTCGAGGGCCAACCCAGTTCACGCATGGCATTGCGGAGCCCCCCACAAACTCGCTGCAACCCCCCCCCCCCCCATTCCCGGCATATTTTCTTGTAAAGCCTGGCGAACGTGTCTCCACATAGCGTGACGAGGGATAATATGCTGGCGTTTTATCGAAGGAGGGATCAGAACCCTGCGATGGAGATCGATAGCATAAGCGAGACGTAAATATTATCAGCGGCTGCTTGGGTTGTGGTCGAGGGGTTGTGAGGTTGCAGCGAGTTTGTGGGTTGAAAAGAGATTTCTTTGGCCGCTACAATCTAACACACCCTGGTCTTCACTGCTTCAGGCATTATATGTCAGCTGCGATATCGCTCTTCCTTGACTTTCATCGTGGGGTCTTCCTCCTCGGCAAGGTCGCCCTCCGGTATACACCCGCTACCTTATCTCCCGCTGCCCATCCGGTTTCTCATACTCTACCCTTTTTGCTCACTCTACCCTCCCTCCCCACTCTTGCGTTTGCGAAAAAGCGACCTGATGGAAATATACACGAAAGCGATTGCAGCGTTCTTGAAGGCAATCGTAACCGATGCGCTGGACGTAGGCGAAGTCGAACAGCTGAAGCAGGTGTTTGTGATCCTATTTGCGCTGTATCACGATATGGATCAGCGGTTCAAGGAGACAGGTGTGTGCGAAATGTGCGGAGGGCGGCAAGGCCAGTCTCCGTTTTAGCATCTCACCCCCACCCCCCTCTCCCCCACCCGCACCTTCTAGAGGAAACCAGCACCCGCCAAAAGATCCGCATAGCGCAAGTCATAACGTTTGCGATGCTCCTCGAGCTCGCCAACGCATCGCTTAACCTGGTGCATGCGTCGATGGCCGGGGGCCGGGCGGGGGGCGGCGACGCGGAGCCCGACGAAGACCTAGACCCAGAGTCTAATGACCCGCTGGCGATGTCGGCCGCGGCAATGGCCATATTGGGTCCCGCGGCGCTGGCGTGCGTCTGGCTGGAGACGAATTTGCATGCTATTGTGCAGTATCGGACTTATGTGCAGACTTTCAGCGAGGGCAATATGTTTGATGAGGTTAGTAGGGGGAATTCGCACGTGAGGTATTCGTGGGTCTTTTCATGGGACCCATTTCGCCATTCGCTAATTGACCCGCTCGTTATCCATCCCCTCTCACAGAAAATCCTCGGGTTCGCGAGGTCGCTCGCGATATTCGTCAACTCGGTCTCCTCTTTCGCAGACGTCGACGGCAGTGCAGATTGCTTACCTGAGGATTGCGACCTCCTCGGGCTTGCGCCGCTGCAGCCATATTACGGCAGCTTTGGCGCCGCGACGCTGAAAAGAGCGTTCAGGCACGGTGGCGGCGGCAGTAGCAGTCGGTGAGATTTCTAAGAACAAGTAACGGAACAGCGATTGGACCGGCGCAGAATAATCCCTTCGTCCCGACCACCTACCATCATCTTGACGAACTCCTCATAGTTGATCTGGCCGTCGCCGTCGACATCGGCCTCCTTGATCATCTCGTCGACCTCCTCCTCGGAAAGCTTTTCGCCAAGGTTCGTCATGACGTTGCGGAGCTCAGCGGCGGTGATGAAGCCGTTGCCGTCCTTGTCGAAGACCTTGAATGCCTCCTTGACCTCCTCCTCAGAGTCGGTGTCCTTCATCTTTCGGACCATCATCTTGAGGAACTCCTCGAAGTCGATGGTGCCGTTTCCGTCGGCGTCAACCTCGTTAATCATGTCCTGGAGCTCGGCCTCGGTGGGGCTCTGGCCAAGCGAACGCATAACGGTGCCAAGCTCCTTGGTGGTGATGGAGCCGTCACTGTCCTTGTCGAAAAGGGAGAAGGCCTCCTTGAACTCGGCGCGCTGCTCCTCGGTCAGATGTTCAGCCTGCGGAGATCAGACAGACGGGTGCGGCGGGAAGGTGGGAGCAACGTGAACCGGAGGAGTTGATGAGCAGCGAAGTGGGTGGAAGATAATTGACGTGCACGCAGCGATGAGGAA
>KZ994415.1:0-11926 GCA_003614705.1 Blyttiomyces helicus | reverse complement strand
TCGCATCGTAGCCTTGGAAAACACGGATAAAGAAGTGAAAGGTTCCAACGCAAATTTCACGAAAGAAGTCACGAGTTTATCGTGGGAAGTAGCAGAAACGACATACAACGAGAGCCATGAGAACGTGTGGCTTCAGAGACTGATGTCAAGCATATACAAAGATACTGATACAAACCACTCCACCCCTCCCCCACCCCAACCTACCCGACCCCTTCCCACCGTGGAGATCCTTGCCTAACCTTGCCTAACAACCTGGAGTGCTTCCCGTTCCCTCCCCTCTCAAGGTTGTGCTCCGTTTGCAGCGATGCAGCCTTGACGCCAGCGAGGCGAGCGTTTTCCTAACGGTGGTTCGGCTACGACCCTCCTTCAACCCAAACAGAACTCGAACATTCCCAGGAATGCCCTCCCTCAATGAAGTCAACGAAGGCCGCTCCGTCTTCACCGTCTTGCTCGCCACGCACATCGTGACCGAAGCCCACTCCGTCATCACCCTGTGCGCGTCGCTCCTCCGCGCCTCCAAGAAGGCCGACCCCGAGCATTTCAACCGCAACCTCGTTTCAGCCCTCCGGGTGTGCGAGCGGTGGTCGGAGATTGTCGACGCGGGCGGAGACAAGTCCGCGGTCGGCGACCTCGCAAGGCTAACCGCTCGGCTGACTGTCAAAGACAGGGAGGGCGCGAGGGGTTGGGGTGCCCATCGTCCGCGGCGGTCGTGGGCCGACCTACCCGTCGAGATCATCCAGCTCATTATGCGCGAGGTGCGGCCTTTATCGCCCTCGAACGTCGAGAGCGGTGTCTACGAGGGAGCGTGGCGGGAGCAGCCCGCATCGCTCGTGCGCTGCACCGCCGTGTGCCGCGGCGGGGAACCAGCGGCGTCGCGGGTTCTGTGGGAGGTGGTGAAGATTGGGTCCATCAGGTCGCTGCGACGCTTCGCGCTCGCCAGCGTCCAGTGTTCCGTGCGGGACCCCGAGGGCCGTGAGGGAGCCGAGCGGGTTCGCTATCTGTCTATCGACGTGACCGACGAGGCCCCGGACTTCGCCGCGCTTGTCACGTCGATGGCGCCTCGGCTTTCGAATCTGGCCGTCTACGCGATCAATACGTTTCAAACTCCATTCCAGCTCCCCTTCTCCGCCCTCGCCGCCTACTTCAAGCCGCCGTCGAAAAATCTCGTCGCCTTTCACTTTCAGGGAGAATTCGGCGACTTTGAGCATGGTTCTCAAGGGCCCGTGGCCGCGGACTTTGCCGCTGTAGAGGCCGGGATAGGGAAGCTAAAGGTCCTGGAGCTGACGAAGGGGGTGTGCGTGAAGAGTAACGCCTTAATGCGCCACTTGTTTCTCTCTGCTGGCCGGCACCTCCGAGTCCTTGTCGGAGCCGAATCTAACCTGAACATGGACGAGATCGCCCCCGCGGCAATGTCCAATGTGTCGACCTGGATCGTAGGGGACGGGGGGCTGGACACCCTCCTTCCCTCGAGCCTCATCCCTCGGCGCCCGCTCCCCCCACCTCCGCCGGGTCGATTTCTCTCAATGCGCCGGCATCACCGACGAAATTTTCACCAACCTCCTCACCTCGAGCCCACTCATCGACCAAGTTACGCTGAAACGGAACGACCACGTCACCGACATCTCCATCGCGCACCTGCAGCACCACCACCGCCCCCTCATCCGTCTCGTCCTGCACGGTATGCCCCACCTCTCCGAACCCACCGTGCGCAACCTCTTCCTAGGAAAGAGCGCCGAGCTGCTCACCCTCGATATCGGGAACAACACCTGGGTCTCGGGAGAAGTTCTGAACGCGCTCGCTCGCCACGCGCACAAGCTGGAGAACCTGCAGCTCGTCCGCGCGAGTGGGCTCGACAGCATGTTCGACGTCCCGGCCGACAGCACCCTATCGCGAAAGATCCTGTGGATCGTTTTCACCCTCGGGAGCACCATGCCTAGACTTCGGAGGGTCGGATGCGATATCGTTAGTGAGGAGTTGGATGACGGGGAGTGGAAGCAGTTGGAGGAAGCTGGGCTCGTGCTGGGGACTGGGTGCGAGAGCCCGACGGCGGTTGATTTGCTGCGACTGGCTCGCGTGACTTGGTGCCGTTTGAGCTCTGTTTTGAGATTGAAGTGAAGGGGGGAGGGGTGGAGTGGTTTGTATCAGTATCTTTGTATATGCTTGACATCAGTCTCTGAAGCCACACGTTCTCATGGCTCTCGTTGTATGTCGTTTCTGCTACTTCCCACGATAAACTCGTGACTTCTTTCGTGAAATTTGCGTTGGAAACTTTCACTTCTTTATCCGTGTTTTCCAAGGCTACGATGCGATCACGAGTCCAGGTGACGGAGACTATAGCATCGAGAAAGAGTTTTACCGTGATGAATGTCCCAGGCACGGCATTGATGAGCACCGACGAAATGATGGGGGCAATTATTGAGAAAGGATTGCCTTGAGAAATGGATATCGACGTGAATATAACGGAAGCGATGAGCACGGCAGAAGCTGCAAACATGAACCATAGGCAACGTGTTTTCTATATTAAAGCAACAAATGCGACTCATAAGGAGTAAGCCGGCAGCGACTCAGGTGTGTAATGTGGAGGAGGGAAGCGAATGGAGTACGACGCGTGGGGTTGGGCAACTAAACTAACCGTAGTTTCATCTCTCAACAAGCCTCCTCTCGCGAAATTAAGCGCCTGCCGTACGTTCCGCAGCCGGTTCCGGCGGTCGGACATCGCGGAGGAGCGGGCAAGAATGTTATTGATCGCCTTTTCCGCAGCGGCTGTCGCTTTCTCCAGAAGGGTTTTGTTGATCTGGTGAATGGATACTGCCAAATCGTTTCTAAGCGCTGAGATCTGCGCTTCGTAACGCTGGTTCATCGCTAGGATCTGCTTTTGCTGTTCTTCAAGAAGTTTTTTTAACTCTGCGACGTCGGCCATCTGCAGTTAGAAACGAAAAAGGAGAATAAAATGCTTTGTCAACCGTGACGTCGCAAGCGGAAGGGAATGGCGTATCAACATGAAGCAGAAAATGCTTACACTGAAGAAGCAATGAACGGTCCTTGGAAGTATTCAGGGCAGACGTGAGTTGGATGAGGAATCAGTTAACGGGGGCGGTTGAACACGCAGGAGCAGTCGAGGGAACTATTGAGCACTGAGAGCGGTTGAGGGACGTTGCTCTGCTGACGTTATAAACGCGAAAATTTGTCATCGGAGGCGCACATTTGACGCGTATCAGTCAGGGACCTTGTGTGTGGGGCACAACGCGTGAGAGGTGCCACTCAAAACTTGGCAAAGATTTGAGCAACGCAAATTTTGCATTTTGCTTGTTATGTCCGCTGAGAAAACATGCCCAGGTCCATGGGATGGAGGCCGTGTCGAGCTCGCGGCCGGCATTAGATATATTGTACCGCGATACACTATAATTTTGAGTCTGAGCTATATTCACGTCCACGCTTCCTCAGGCTGTACCATGGTACACGTTTGATAGGATTGACTGAACCTCGGTGACAGAAGCTTCGCAACGCTTCTGTGGTTGGTTGTGTTGAGACCTTGAACTTCTGGATGAAAATCCAACTATTTGCGCACGTCGCAGAACTCGACGCCGGCTCCGCCGTCTCCACGCGCGGCCCCCGTCATGTAGGTTTTCGAAGGGTTTGCCGAGTTAGACTTTCTGCAGAATGAATTGCGGTGTTCGCCAGCGAAACGCAATATCAGGGCTGAGGGGCGAGTTGGCGTCCCGGTGCGAAGGCGATGACGGTGGCCGCGAGGGAAGCATCTCTCGTGTCGGCGAGGAATAAATCGACCGCTTTCGTCTAACTGGCAAACTCTGGGGGTTTCATGGCAAACCATCATGGGGCACGAGTGCAGCACGACGCAAGATTGGAGCTCAGATCTGTGCCATGAGCGGGAACCGCCTAGCGTGCAAGATGTATCCCAGCTAGACGTTGAACAGGGAGCGAACGCACATAAGGTTCAAGAAACAGGGAGCGAACGCACATAAGGTTCAAGAACGAGGAGGTACTTCATTCTATCACCGGCTCGAGGCTCATATGTCGATGTACGTTCGAGCAGGGTCGAACCGGGCGTTTATTGCAGCGCGATCAGCGCCTTCACGCCCCCGCCACACAGTCAGCGTCCAGCGCGGCGACGGCCGCAAAAGCCGGCCGATATCTTCAGCTCGAGTCGCCAACAAATCGATCGCCCGCATCGCAAACGTCACATGTGCTTTGACGAGTGCGGTGTCGTCCGCACAGAGCGCCAGCATCGCGTCAATCATTCCCGAATCGTACCCGATCGAAGCCCCATCATCCTCAACGTCCCCCGTCGTCCATCCAAGGCTGACAACAGCGCCGCCCGACACCAACCGACGGCATTCATCGACAAATCGCGCGGGATCATGCACGGGCACACGACCCCGCGGCCCACGAAGCACGTCCGCGTTGAGCCAGATTGAGGCTCCAGGCGGGGCCCCACCTGCCACAAGCCAGTCGATGGCAATGGGCACGGCTTGCGGCGATTTGAAGTCGAGCTTGACGCCCGCGGGGGAATGTCCCGATCGCGGCCAATGCCCGAACCACGAGGGAAGGGCGCGGGCGGCGCGATCGTCGACGGTGGGGGCCTCGTGTGCGTCGTGCGCCATGAACGCGACGCCGTCCGCGAAGCTGACGTCCGCTTCGACATAGTCAACGCCAGACGCCACCACCGCGACCAGGGCTGTGGCCGTGTTGGTTGCGTGGCTCCAGGTGCAGTTCGCCGGCTGCATCAGGTTGTCGACGCGATTTCCGGGTTGCTGGTCTTTTCCTTCCACAACAAGCTCTGGTTGTGGGTAAGGGAGCGAGGGGCGGGGTCTGTCAGCGAATGTCCGAGAATAACAACTCGGCGCAGTCAAGGGAAAGCAGAACGGGATCTCTTTTGAGTGAACCACAGCTCCAGACAAGAGACGACATTGGGTGGATGTCAGAGGTCTGGCAGGAGCAGGATCTTCGAGTTGAACCGAAAACTGCAGAGTGACTTACCCGGTCTGAGGTAAGAGATCTTGGCAGGTTGAGACGAGCACGGCTGGGTGGAATTGAACGAAGCAAGCGTGGTCAGGGAAGGTGTTGCGAGAATATCGCCTCGTTGTCCGGCCCTCACAAACGTCTCTCCTCAACCTCACCATCAATTGTTCCCGCCTGCCCTCTTCCGGTTGTACATACAGAGGAGAGTTTTACTCAAAAAAAAAAAAAAAAAAAAAAAGAGAAGAGGCAGGAAAGTCTGCGGCCCTACTCGGCCGTTGATCCTTCAACTCGCCGTGATTGCTTCATTACAAAACACCCGGCTCCCTCCCCCCGCACACACCCCCCCCCCCCCCCCCCCCCCCCCCCCCTTCCTTCCCTCCCTCAGCTGCATCAGGCGCACAAACTTCGGGGAACACTACAGATCCACCGACAGATATCGAGATGCCTACATAACGATTGGATCGGCGCCCCGGGAGACTTGCTACCATGAAAACAAACATCATGGCAGCAACACTTCGCAGGGGTGGCAAATGTGAGGGGACCAATCGACGCATGCGGGATCAAGGCGGTTCGGGATGATTTCAACTCAAGCGCCTCCGCCCTCATCCGAATCACCATCGCTTTCGACTCCGCCTTCCAAAGCAATCGCTGAAAACGACCAAGAAGCGCAACGACATGAGTGATGGACATGATCAACTCCTCCTCTCTGCCTCAAAAGCGCAACCACCGCTCTAAACCACTGACCCATCTTTTCTGAAAAATTGTTGTACATCTTCACGAGCTCGCATATCTTTCCTCGCAAGCTGCAGGAGGAAGGAAAAGCCGCGCTTTTATCAGCCTAGTTCGTTAAAGGACGAGAATCGGTCCGAGGGGATCGCACCCGAGGTCCGAATTTTCACCTACCGTGCCTGGAAAAACAGACACCGCCCGCGCTCGTCAGGCGTCATCCCCAACGTCTCATCGCACGCGAACGCAAGCGCCAGGTCGTCGGAGCGCGCGAGGTTTGCAAGGAAGGAGCGGATCTCGGCGTGCATCGCGTCCGCTTTCTGGAGCGGGGTGGTGGGGAGTGGGGTTCGCCGTGGGTGGAGTTAGCGTGAATGCGCGGATGTGGCAGGGGGAGAGGAGGTGGGGGCGCGAAAGTGAATACCACGCACAGGGTTCTCGTTAGAATCAAAGTGAGACCCGCCGGACGAAGCGATGCTGGATGTGTCCGTAAAGCCAGAGTCGCAGACCGAGGGAATGGAGGTCTGGCAGCTGGCTGATGATGACTGGGTCGGGGCAGGGCCGAGCCGGGCGGTCGGTGGGGCGTCGTTCGCCGGGACGAGGTCTTCGCTCTCCGACGCGAAAGCCTCAGCAACCCACCGCTCTGCCTCCTCCTCTTCCCCGGCCACCTGCCTCTCCTCGTGCCCGTCATCCTCCATCTCCCTCTCCCCCTCCCCCTCTTCCCTCCCCCGTCCCCGACTCCGACTGCGACTGCGACCAGGACTCCGACTACGTGTCCCCCGCCTCCGCGCCCGAAAATGCTTGCTCCAAACCGCCTCATGAACGCTAGCAGCAGCCCCCGGCCGAGCCGGAACCCCGCTCCCGAACGCCACCGTAACCGGCTGTTTCTCACGCGCCTTCCGCAATCGCCGGTCAAGCATCGCCTCGATCCCCTCCCGCTGCGCCGCGATCTCGGACAGCGCCCGGCGCTCCCGATCGTGCGCTTCGGCCAGCTCCCGCTTGTGGCGCCGCTCGAGGGTGGATTCCGATGGTGGCCCGGCTTTCGGGTTAGGTGCAGCGCGACGTGGTCCGCTTTTTGATCGGGGGCGCCGCGTGGGAGGGGTTTGGAGGGTGATGGGTGGGGGCGGGGAGGGCGGGCGCGAAGAGAGTGTGGGCGCGTGGGGGATTTTGACGGGCGCGGTGGGTGCGGGGTAGCTGCCTTTTTTGGAGCGGGGTCGAGGTGCTGTGGTCATTGGTTGGTAAAACTGAAAGGAGGTCGAGGTTGCGGCCTTGCTGGGGAGCTTGAACGATGTTTGATTTTGCAGACGCGAGCCGCACGGGGGAAGGCGCGGTCAGTGAAATGACCGCGCTGGACGCGACATTGCCACGAGTCACGACTGGGTGGTCTTGCCCTACCTGCAACTTTGCCAGGGAATGGCAATAACCAGCCAGCCCATCTGAGCAAGGCGGCCAGTCTCTGATGCCTCTTCCCTCAAATGAAGAATACATGGTCGCCGTCATTCTGCCTTTCCTACCGGACTGGCTCGGTGCCGGCTTGCCATGCACAGAGTCTCATGGTCTCTGAATCAAAAAGAAAACGAAACTCTTCAACCGCCAAAAACTGTGAGTCGAAATTCACCATGACGTTGAAGTGATTCCACAACCACCTCAACGCCAAAGAAATTCAACTGCTTGAGTAGAAATTCATCTTCACGTTGAACTGATTCTACAATCACTTTAACCTCAAAGACAGAATCACACTTTTATCACAGAACAACGCTCTTTTATCATAGAAATCTCCCACAGTCTTTCCCTAACATCGTATAGGATTAGCAAAAGGCGCACCGCGGACCACTGGGCCCAAGCAATGAGATGGTTCCCGATTTACCGTACATGCGCATCTGCAGCTCAGAACTAAGAGTCTCCGCTTGGCCCGCGGGGTTCAGGTCCCCGGTGACCCCGGACCTTGTCAGTGCATGGAGCGTTGACGACATTCACGTCGCACGGCTGCTGGTTCAGGGCAATCCATCTTCCAGAACTGTTTACTATTTACCACAGATGTAACGATGTTGGTTTATGCAGACAGTAACTTGAGTGTTCTAGCACATGACCCCGAAAGCCGGTTTAGGTCTCCCGCCATCGAGAGCCCTGATAATCCCGACGCGTTGCCACTGAGCTATCGGGATCATCCAGCTGGACACGAATCGACTCTCATAAACGATCAGGTGTCTTGAAATCGGGTCAATACAGAGCTCAAACTGATTCACCCTCTCATTGTCAATTTCTTTTGGCAAGGGTTGCTGGCTTAGATGAGTGACGAGTTTCGATAGGCCAGGGGATGGGGGGGAGTGGGGGTGAAGGTGAGAAGAAGGGGATGGCTTTTCATCATGCTATCCCCGTCTGGACAACGCTCCTTCCCGCATATCCCAACAGTGAAATGCCCGAGTGATGACGCCGCACTGTGACTCGATCGTTGGTCGCCGCACTCTTGAATGTCTGCATCGTCCGCTCAACAACCTCCTCCCACGACCTGGCGACCTCTGCAAGGTAGCCAAGTTCTGCTTTCTGGGTGAGCCGGTCACTGCAGTCTGTTCAAGAATGGGGGTGGGGGAGGGGGTGAGGGGGAGACTGGTGCGTCGCTGTGCTTCTCAGCACCAGCCCCACCTGACCCCACCCCTCCCGCCCTGTCTTTCTCCCTCCATTGACAGGAAGATCTCGTTGCGATGGCTTTCTCTGGCTGGTGGGATCCGTCTGGTGGGGCCAGGGCAATATGCATTCGGGGCCGGGAAACGAACGTGTCGGCGGCCACGCTCACATGCGAACTCCCTCCAGCCCCACCTGCTCGTCAATGGCTCAATAAAAACAGCGACACTCGTCGCCCAGTGCGACCCCAATCATCGGTTCTACGGGGTTGTATATGTGCACCAACCCCCACGAGGCGTTGCGCTTTTCCCCTCTCTTCTCCACAGTGATAGGTACAAGGTTCTCCATCCCAGCAACGGAGCCGACCTCACTCAGCGCGCGCCTTTCCTCCCCCCCTCACCATCAACACCCTTCTTCTCCATTTGCTTCCCCTCCTTCCCCTCGAAGCCCTCCTTCTCCGCCGTCTCCCCCTCCTGTTGAACGCCCTCTTTCTCAATGGCCGCCCCATAGGCGATGAATTTCCGGACATAAATGGAGGAAGTCTGGCGGTTTCGGAGAGGCGCGAAAAACAGGAACAGGGCAACCGGGACCCCACGATGGTTTTCGTCGATCACGAGCATGACTAAGAGGAGAATCTTTTGGAGGCAGACACTGAACGTGCTGTCCATGAGGATGAGCTTCCTGTGGCCGTACTCCCAAGCTGCAGCCAGCATAGGGGGGGAAGCGACGCCAAGCTCGAACCGATCGCTCTCGGAAGTTTTCGGCAGATAATGGAACACTGCCTCGCGAAGGTCGTCGTTTTTATCGTCCTTTTGATTCGGGAGCAAGGAATGTTACCAGCTGGGGATGTTTGGCGCACGTACTATGTGATTCAGATTGGGTCATACCAGCAACGGCGTGAGGAACTTGTGAATATTTTGCTCTGCCAAGAGGTTGGGGCTGATCTATAGTAGTTCTCCCCGCAATTCGACGTTGCAATCCTCCATGTTCCTCTTGCCCCAGGTCTCCAAACGGTGTAAGCCGACAGCTTCTGCGTCGGGGACTGCCTCCTCGCTTACGATATGATGTGCATCCGACATTCGATGCCATGTTCGAGTCCGTATTCTTGGCTAATGCACCTGTATGTTTTTCGGCATTTGCGAACAACCCCCGGAAGAATATACGTATCATATACGCACGGTGCCAGGTCGGTCAGTCAATTAAAGGCTGACAATTTACGTCTTCTTGCCGTGTTGTTTGATACCTATGTTCAATAAACATGTGTCACCTCTTGCAGAAACGTCTCAAAAACATCAGAAAGACCATAAAGGAAACATCAAGAGTATCGAACGCTAACCGTCCGGAGAACTAAGGGGTAGCCTTCGTGGTGAACAGGAGGAACAGCCCAACCGCTCTGACCAATGTCCCTGTGTTGAGATGTCCCCGCGAAACCGCCTATTTTCACTCATTTTGAGCCGGATGGCGGTGAGGGCCATCTCCTCGCTTGGTGGTGAGAAAAGTGTTGCCCGTTTGAAAAGGGGTGGTCTTTTTTAGCCTCTGGGCGTCATCGCGTTTAAGGATAGTCTTACGTTGCTGGACCACGGAGTGCACCTGGTTGCGGATGGCATCAATGGCACCGACTGGTTCCCGAAAGATAATGATTGGGCTATCGGCTCGTCCACGCCAGAATCAAGTCTCCTTCCATTCGAAAAGAGGTGGTCTTTTTTTGGACTCTGCGCGTCATCGCCATTAGAATAGTCTTGCGTTGCTGGACCAGGGATTGCGGCTGGTCGCGGCATGGCATCGATGCCAAAGGCTGGTTCTCGGAAGATTGGACGATCGGCTCGTCCACGCCAGAAATTTCCCATTGAAAGCGATGGTCTGTTTAGGACTTCGGGCGTCTTCGCCATTACGATGATCTTCGTTACTCCTCCAGGGAAGGCGGCTGGTCGCGGATCGCATCGATGCCAACGGCTGGTATCCGAAAGATTGGACGATCGGGTCGTCCAAGCCAGATTCACGCTTCCTCTCCGGTGATTTTTTTTGGACTCGCGCGTCATCGCCATTAAATTAGTCTTGCGTTGCTGGTTCAAACGAGTACGCCTGGTCGCGGATGGCATCGATGGCAAGTGAACGGCTGGTGAACGGCTGATTCCCGAAAGACTGGACCATCGGCTCCAGAATTCTCTTCGAAAAGCGGTGATCTTTTTTGGACTCTGGCTGTCGACGATTGCCATTACTTCTTGAGTTGCTGTTTCAGGAAGTGCGCCTGGTCGCGGATGGCATTGCTGGTAATGGCTGGTTCCCGAAAGATTGGATGATCGGCTTGTCCACGCTAGATTTCTCTTCATAACATCTAGACTTTTTCGGACTCCGGGCGTTATCGCCATGAGGATAATTGGTCTTGCGTTGGTGGATCAGGGAGTGCGCGTGGTCGCGGATGCCATGGATGGCAACGGCGGGTTCCCGAAAGGTTGGATGATCGGCTCGTCCACCCCCTCAATAGGATGCCAGGATGCATGAATACCTTCTTTTCGACCCCCCAACCCCTCCCAGTCCGCTGCACTTGCACAATAAGTGCTAAAATGCCCGGGACCAAGCTTCGAGAGCACGCCTCATGCTTGA
Source organism: Blyttiomyces helicus (assembly GCA_003614705.1). Classification (NCBI taxonomy): domain Eukaryota; kingdom Fungi; phylum Chytridiomycota; class Chytridiomycetes; genus Blyttiomyces; species Blyttiomyces helicus. The sequence continues at coordinate 997 of KZ994415.1, read as the reverse complement.
ACATGGCAGCGAACGACGGGGTCTTACGGTAGCGGCGGCCCAGTCAACCGATCATGCCGGGGTTAGTTACAAGCAGGCCCATCGCATCAACATATCTTTGGTGCCAAATCAACTCGGGAAAGAGAACAACGACGCAGGATTGAGATAAAATCAGATGACGTTCTTTGTAGCAGCGAAAAAAAGTATTAAGTCTTTCAAGGCCTCCCCCAGGGGAATAACACACAAAAAAAAGAAGAAAAGATGAGCTGCCACACACGCCCAAACCACGCACCCCTTTCCCGGACCATCGCTCCACAGAGAAGTGATATCAAATCCTCCCCGCGGGGGAGGAGAGAGGGGAAGACGGTGGGCAGGAAGTTTGGGGTTGTGCGCTGGTTCTTTAAGGGATTTTTTTTGGAGATTTTTCATGTTTTGGGGGAGGGGGATTTTGTAGGGCCAAAGTGGGGAGGGGAAGGGTTAGGAAAGGGAAGTTACTCCGCCTCGGGCCTCTGTGATTACGAAATGGTCGGGTTGGGGGGTTAGAAGGGGACTGGAGCAAATGTAGATTGATAAGGTAGCGAGAACTTACGGGGTTCGCCGCCGGGTTAATGGAGTAGAAGAGGTTGTCGTCGCCCCACGGGAAGGGCTATGTGTAGAAGAGTAGCGGGATAAGGAAATATGAGTGCCAGAATATCAATCACTCTGAGGAAAAACGACACGGGGGTGACCCCTATCCAGCTCCGGAGGTGGAGCAGGCCACCTTCCATCGACGCTGATGCCGTCCATCCCTCCCCCTCCCTCCACTGCCACACGACCTCTCAAACAGAAATAAAACGCACGTTCTTCCTCTTGCGCATGTAGGGAATGGGGTCGAACTCCGCGGGGTGCTCCTCCAGGTGGTGAAGGTGCTCGAACTCACGGGTAATAGTGAAGTAGGCGATGCCGCTGAGGACGGGGGCGACGAAGAAGAAGTTGAACTTCTTCCAGGTCTTGACGGCCTCTGTTTGTTAGGGGGGGG
>KZ994414.1:0-11933 GCA_003614705.1 Blyttiomyces helicus | reverse complement strand
TTTGAGAGTCATCGGGGACCCCGCCCGCCACCCCCCCCACCCCCTCCTTTGCGTCGCTTCCCGGTAAACCCGCATCCACAAACACTTACCCTTGAGCAAAACTTGTACTTTTGCCAGCAAGAGCAGCAAACCGGTTCGACATCGAAAGCCGGCTCAACCCAATCGTCCCGCTTCCTATCTTCCCCGGATTTGACGAACACGCGCATGCCACCAACAGCGACGGGACGCGTGCACGCGATGCATGAAATCGTCGCTCGAGCGCTGTCGCCTCTACCCTTCCGCTTTTGCGATGTGGGCGCGGGCGTTAAAACACGCGTCTCGTCGAGCGACGACGCCAAGAGGCCCGATGTAATATCGCAGGTGAGGCAGGCAATCACCATTTTGTGCGGGGCGGCCACCGCGGTTTCGGTACCGTGGAGGAGTAGGATCAGGACCTCCTCCCCGCAGGTGCTGCAAGAGGCCGTCTCTTGCACCGTCGTGTTATTTTTCGGGGGCGGGCGGACGGGGGCGGCGACGGCGGTGGGGGCAGGAGGCATTTGGACGGGGGAGGTAGGTGTAGTCACAGACGCGACGGGAGGGGTTGGTACGATCGCGGGGGGGTCTTGCATGGGGGCAGTGATGGAGACGACAGGCGTCTCGAGGGATGGGACGGATGGCAAGGGGTATGTAGCGGGGTGCGCCTGCCACAGGGAGGGCAGAGCGGGAGCGACGAAATCCAAGTCGGTGTTTACCGATAGGAGGTTCGAGGGACGGGCGATCTTCGCATCAAGGAAGGATATATCAGGTTTCGGCTCACCAGAGGGGGTGGCATGTTTCTGCAGGGGCGAAGTGAATTGGCATTTAGCACGAAAACAGAGCGCTTTCAATGAATCCCCCTTCAAGCCTTCAATAGTTCCCCTGGCAAGCAATATCCCCTCATTCCGTCGCGCCGTTCCTCTTCCGCCAGGTCTAACCCAACCGGACAACTCACCAAAACCGCATCCCAAGCGAAATCAACCCCAACGTAATTCTGCTGGCTAGACTCGAGGTCCCCAAGCGCGTCGGCCCAAAGGGTCTCGGTCGGGTATTGATGCGATTGAGTGCTTACAGACACCCAGGTACGCTGCAATTCGGGCGACGGCAGGGAGGAGAGCGGCGGAGTTGGGAGGCCATTACCGGGCATGTCTTGGTGCTTTGGAAAAGGTAAAAAAAAAAACGGGGGGGAGGGTGAGCGGCGAAGCGAACGGTATCAACACCGGCGACGGTCAGAAAAGAGGAAAGAGAACATACACATACTGGTTCATCGTCCAGGTCTGGGTCCCAGACGTGTCGGGGTGCGGTGTGCCAAATGAGAGGCTGGTTTATCATGACGGGTAAAAGGCGGAGCTGCTGCCGTTGGTTGTCGCGTCAAAAAGCTCCCAAGCGCACGGAGGGGGGCGGCGGGGAGGTAGGGGACAGAAGGGTTCTCGAGAAGGGCGGCACGAAGCCGGCGTAGCGGCGAGTTCGGGCAGATAAGGGATGCTGGGAGGGCAGCAAGCACCGAATCGACACAGCGAGGTGGCGGGTTGCAATCAGGTAACGATAGCGGCCGGGTGGCAAGAAAGGGGTGACGTTGAACTCTGGACGCGTTGTTGACCCGAGTTCGACGGAACACTACCCAAATGATTTTCAGCAAGGGAAAGAGGGGAAGGGAGACGGGCTTAGATGTCCCTAATATTAAATTTTACATTAAACTGATTACAATATAAAAAAAATAAAAAAGTTACAAAAATGAAAGGGAAAATAATTCTATGCAATGTCGTGGAGGAAGGGCAACAGCCAAGGTCGTCAACGTTGTTTTGCGACAAGGATCCAGGAAAAAAGGCGCAAAGTCTCTGATTCGTCTCCCAAAAATCCTGAATCTCCCTTGCTCCTCAACAGCGCCAAACCGGGCCAAACTCCACCAGATCAGATCTCCCCTTCGGATAAATGGGCTTGGACAGCTAATCATTCGTTGATTTCCTTAGAATTCTGCAGCGCCTCCTCCTACCCATCCTTCCTGCGGAGGCAAGAGGCACTTCACTTTCACGAAAGATAAGGAGCCAAACGAGCCAAACAAAAGGCAGAAAGGACTTGCCCACGGTGGGCTGGTCACCTCCTTCCTGGCTTCCCTCCTCAGTTGCGAAGCCATGAACAGAACGATTATTTGTGAAAGAGATTGTAAGGTTGTTGTCGAGAGTTTTAAAGTCGGTTATTTCAAGTCTACGGCCAGATGCGGAGGAAGGTCCGAAAAAAAAAAAACTCCAAGAGACAGCACAGTGCAATGATAGCCAGACGATGGGCGGGCTTGTTTGCAACGGACTCCGCCTCCTTCTATTTTTGAACGGAGGCGGGGGCAAATGACAACAAAGTTCAAACGATGAGGCAGTGCCAAGGCGGAACTGGTCCGGACTTCAACAACTCCGGCACGCAAGGTCGAGTTTTGGCCCACAAATGGAGTGGACAGGGCGCACCGCTGGGGTCGCTCACCGCGGGCGTGATGATGCGCGATCGCGGCTGTCGAATTGTTTCACTTTCAGCAGTCAGCACTCAGCACACAATCGACCCAGTACCCCCCAACCCACTACCCAGCGATCGCGGGGTTCGCGGCATTTGACACTGGAGTAGGAGCAGCAGCGGCACTGCAGCACTTGATAAAATGCCGTTGCGGTTTATCCCCCTGCATCACGATCGAGTTTTGTGCAGGTAAGTAACATTGCAGCCCTGGGCAGCCCGCGCCCCCCCAGGCACCCATTCCCCCAAATCAAGGACCCACCGTGCGAGGCTGGAACATGAGAAAATGTACCCCTGACGAAGTTGCCAAATGCCAGAACCTTCGATTACACTTGGTAGAGGGAGAGGGGGAGCCCAGGTCACAACTTTCTGGTGATAGACTCGTGAATCCGATGACTCACGAACAGCAGACGAGGCGAAACTGACCGGCGAGTCTTCTCCTGCTCTTTCCCCCGCCGCGAGCCGCTCCACTCTTCACGCTCGGCCAGCAAAGATTCACCGCCACGCGAATCTAACAACAAGACGGCCAAATAAACCGTTTGCCAGCTTGCACGCAAGCCTTTCAGTCCTTGCGCGGTTGATCATGGAGGAAAGCGCGATCTGATTGGTGAGGCGCAGCTGCAGCTGCCGCACAAACAACACGCGCCGATGAGCATGGAGACCAGAGGTTGAATCGCAGCTCCACCGCAAAGGGATCCACCTTCCTGGCACTCCTTGAGGACAGGACAGACTGATGGCGCACCCCCTGAACCTGAAGGCCAGGCGTAGGAAGTGGATGGGTCGTGTTCCGATTTTTTGGGACCACCACCTGCAGAAATGCGACGGAAACAGCCACTAAAACCCCAACAAAAATCAAGAAAAAAATCTCAAACAATTGGCACGCCATGCCCAGCCGACCTCTACCACCAAACTCCTCCTCCACTTGGCGCGCCGCTCTTCCTCCCAGGCTGCCCGGCGCTCCTCGGCTTCCACCTCTTGCACGGCCCAGCGTTCCTCTGCTTGAAATCGTTTCCGACGGTCCGCCTACTCTCGCTCCTCTCGCTCTTTCCTCGGCTTTCTGTGACTCCACGAGGGAGGACTGCGCGTCAGCGACGACAGCTTGGGTGGTGCGGCTGCGTTTGGCCATCTCCCAGACGAGTTTAACGCCGCCCCTGCGAAACGCCAACACCAGGTGTGGCAATGAGTTCGCGAGACGAGCTTCAGGAGCGCGAAGACGACAGACCCTTTGGGCTGGTGGCTTTTGCGGACCTGCTGCCTTCCACACGTTTGGCCTTGGATGACCGGGGGCGACCTTGGACGTGTTGCTGGGTGTCTGTTTCGGGTGAGGCTTCATATTCCTTTCCTCCGATGGTGGAGGGGGGACAGGACATTGCTTATGATGAAGGAGGTAGAGGAGGCAGAGAAAACAGGCAGACCTGTGAGCACACCTTCAGCGTAGAGGCGGCCAAGGTAGAGCAATGCATCTGACTCTATGTCATTGTTGATGCCGTTGCTGCCGGTATCGCCATTGCCCTCACTGTTCCCACCGTTGTCGCCATCGCCATTGCCACGTCGTCGCCGTTCCTGTCGCAGTTTTCGTCCTCACCCTCGCTGTTGGCAGAATCGTTCTCTTGGTGCAGCTCGCCGCCCCCTTCGTCGCTGCTGTTGTTTGTGCTGTCCTCTGAGCCGTTATCAGAGAAGGAATTCACGCCGGCGCTCGCCTCGATGTCGCGGAAGGGTCGTTAAGCTCGCCTGACTTCCTCAGGGCAAACCGGTTCCTCTACAATTGTAATAGAGGGCGGGAGGGGTAAAGAATCAGTATACTTTATCTATGGCACGAAGCGAATTAAGTGTTGGTTTGCAGGGATGTTTGTTTGCAGGGAAAAAAGAAGACTAATCTGTAAGTTTCATCTTATTCTTGCCAGCGTAGAACTTGCGCTTGAGATCTTCCCCGGATAGAGTCGCTTCGCAGGGGACACACCCGTTGTACTCGTCTGCAAGGTTCCCCCATTGCATTTGTCCCAGAGGCAAGCGAGCCTGTACCAAGTGGAGGAGACCTCGAGACGTAAAACGACGAACGAGAAAACCTAAATCTCATAGCATAAGGTGTTGGCGTCTCTATAGCAACCTCCAACTTAGCTTGTCTTACTCCTGTTCTCCTCGCTGTCAGAGAGCGCAAAATAACATCAGTTCATCACATGGGAGCACCACTCTGTTACTTCCTCACCTCCAATTATCTACTTTGGTAAGCTATTTGTCAAGATATGACCCATGGATATAGTAACATAAATCAGGACTATCGAGGGCCATCAAGCATCTACGGGGAACCTCGGCATCAACAAGCTACTCGGCTACTAGCATGTCTGGAGATGGACAGGGAGCGAGTGTGGGCGTTGAAGCCAATGGGGGCATTGGGGGATCGGGACCCAGAGCAAGCCGACTGACCACTTCCTTTGGACCTGGATCCACCCCTCAACCTACATTGATCTCTATTGACTTGGCCAAGATCAAAGCCGCCATTGCTTGCAACGTTGGCAACATCCAGATATACCTCACCCGATCGACTTCCTCAACAAACTTCAACGCGCCATTGGAGAACCTCTGAAATGTAACCCGCTGGGGCAAAGCCAAGCTGGTTGAGAATTATAACAGCCTCGATTGAAGCATCAAAGTGGTGGCAAGCTTGGACAGCTCCGTGAGCGACCTGGAGCAATACCGCAGAATCTGAAGCAAATTGCAATCTATGTTGCGGCCCTCTTGCAGCCCAGGCAGCCAACCGCCCACCACTGCCTAGGGTATGCCTCTCACCAACCTGAACCTCTGCCACGCCTTCGACACATTCCTCATCAAATCGTGCAAAACTTGGGTCACCAACCAGCGGGAGAAATACAGCAGGCCTATTGCCCCTCCCGCAGGTGCACCTCCCGGTACTCCATGACGTCCCGCTGGACATCCTCCTGCACCTATTTAAATCACAGCCTTTGCACACCATTACTTCCCCAAGAACATGGTCAACGTTGTCAAGCTGGAACTTGCCAGCCTTGCGTTAGAAGCCAGCTTATTGGAATACAACAGCCAGTTCTACCATCCTCTCAACCAAGCCTGCCTCGCTGTCCAATACCATTGCGAGCCCCCGATCATGGACAGTGACTTAATCAATTATTACTCAGCTGGAATCATGAAGAACCCTTCACTTGGCGCTGCCATTGGTCAATACATGTCCAGAACCTGACAACCATGACGTGACTCGGATCCCTCAGGACATCTATGCAACAATCAGATATGCCGTCCTTTCCCACAACAACATCGGCCTCGTAGATGTCAACGGTCCTAGGCAAGAAGAACACGATTGGATTGAGAGCGATGCCAAATATGCAAAGGCCTTGGTCCAGCTCGGCAACCTACCTTCACAGTGAGCACCCCTCTGGTCGTTGCCTTTGCATCGTCTTTAAAACAAGTGGGCTAGTTCAAATGAGATGTGACAATCTTTTCGGAATTGGCACCACCCAGGCCCTCAGCCAGTATTCCCGATTCTCGCGCCATAGCTTTTTACCTCCACATATGCTTAGTCAAGCATCTTCTCAGCTTGTCTCTACTCCCAGTATCAGAGAAGTATTGCCCTCCACCTTGCATTCGAATCGTTGCAGTAGACTTGAGCCTGGAAGAGAAACTCTGGGATCCTAATCTCCACGATTCAATTTTATTCTATGCACTACAGAGATGTAGCCCAACTGGTTCCTCAACGCATGGCGATGCAACATATTCGAATACAGCGTCCAGTGCACCCCGGAACCCAGCCTGAACAACTTGAAGGTCGTAGAAATCCAAACTACCTGTCACACCTCCAAAGGAGCTCCTCAGTCAGATCAACTTGACACTGACAGTCAATGTTGCAAAGAACAGACAGGATGGCTTTCCCAAATAATCACATAGCGCAAAATGGCCCTGTTCAAGCCGAGTGTCGGCCTTCTGCCAGACCGAGGCAAGCACCATATCTCCCTCAAATTCCTCCAGGATGCCCAGCCGATGTTCTACTGTCTTTGTCCGCTCACCCAAGACAAGCATAACAATTTAAAGAAGCAGGTTGACATCTTCCTAGAGAGACGATTTGGTATTCTAGGACGGCCTGGGGAGCACCCATCATGATTGCCAAGCAGAAAGATGGCGGCATACAATTAGGCCTCAACAATTGCGGTCTCAACTCTGTTACCAAGCAGATGGGAAGGCTCTACCTAGGCTCCTTGACATGCCGACTGACAAGCCAAAGGAACATGCTCCACCTTTGTGGATGTTCAGAAAGCCTTCCATCAGGTCTGGGTTGCAGACAAAGTAATGAGAAAACAGGAGTCTGAACAAGAAGCGGGTACTTGGAGTTCCCAGTCTTGCTGTTCTGAATATCAAACGACCTGGCCTGCTTCCAATGTTGCATGAACTGTATTCTCTGTCAATTGTAAGACAAGTTTGTCATCTCCTACCTCAACGACAACCTCATCCACTCAAAGACGAAGGAAGAGCATAAGCAACACGAAGAAGATGTCCTGGGTTTCTTGGTCAAGCACAAGCTGGAGATCAAGGTGAGCAAATGCCTCTGGGGCAAGGAGGTAGTCAAGTTCTGTGGTGATCAAGTCAGGAGGGAAGGAATCTCTATCCACTTGTCCAAACCTCCACTGTCCTCAAATATGAAACCCCGCGAAACAGCCATGACATCCAGTCGTTCCTGGGATTCACCAATCACAAACTACCACATGTAGACAACTACTCAGAAATGGATCACCTGCTGTCAAAGGCACAATTAGATAAGAAAACCTGCATCTGGACGAAACCCTAGTATGCCATTTCCAATGCGCAAGTGTTTGCCTGCCTCTACCCTAGGCTAGAGACCTACGTTATCTTCAGCGCCTCTTACTATGCCATAGGAGGATGGGTGGCTCAGTGCACTAAGGAAAATGATCCAGTTCCGACGCCACTTCCAACCACTGTCAGAGGCCCGACCAACCTTCCTCAACTTTGACCTATACTGACCTCAAGTGCAAGATGAAGCCAGCGGAGCTGCACTACCCAGTACACGAAAAAGAGCCAATCGCTGTGGTCAAACTCCTGGATGCTAATGGCCACGACCTCCTCAGCATTCGATTATGGGCATTCACTGACCAGAAGGCTCTCATCTACCTGAACACTCAGCCACAGCTCAGTTGGCAACAAGCTGGTTGAATTGAAGCACTCCAGCAGTTGACTTCTCTATCGAGTGCTTGCCAAGTTGGTTCAACAACATCGCTGACCTGCTCTCTTGTGTGCCTCAATATGCCCCCAGGTGTGCCCAATGTCAAGAACAAATCAAAATCCTAGCCAGTGCTATACTCAGGTCTGATTGCGAGGTGCGACCAATCAACCTACTAGCGGATAACTTCATCAACCCAGCAAAAGTATCGGCAAGGCTCCACTACATGACTATCAACGACTTTGGCCTCAAGATCAAGGCAAGGCTAGCTAATGCTGGGATCAAACCCTCACTCTGAAAGACCTTGCCGAGCATTAATTCAACAACAGCTTCCTCTACTACGATGGGGGAATCTATGTTCTGGAGGTCATGCACGGATCGCTAGTGGAACAGTACTGCCACTGAACTGCTGAAAGCAGTCACCAGGGCCAGACCAAGCCCGTCGTTACATTACCAGCTGCCGGGACTGCCAACACTGTGGGTACCCCAAGTAAAGCTTTGGCTTACTCCATCCTCAACTGGTTTCTCACACCTGCCGGGAAATGATCCAGTTGGGTTCCTTTGCCATGCAAGGGTCCTTCAGACCCCAAGGCAAGCCTATGCTCGGTCAACTACTTCTCCGCACAGATCCTCCTCCTCCCGACCAACCCACAATGGACAGCGCAAACCCTGGCGGGCCTCTTGAACTCTTTGGTGTACACTCAGGTTGGCTGCCCTCAAGTCTTTGTCAGAGAACATGAGGGTAACGTCATGTCTGCCTTCTGGTAAGCATTCAACAAACTGGCTGGCCTCCAGGACAACATTGCCACAGCCTTTCACCAGCATACTGACGGCAAGTACAAGCCAATGATCTAGATAGTAACGAAGGTCATTAAGCCTTACCTTGACCAAACTTACTATAACTGGTCAAGACTTCTGCGGTTGCTCGAATTAAACATCAACACCACACCTACCAAAGACAGTGACCTACCTCTGTTCTTTGCTGAATGCGGCTACGACCCCAACTCTGTCAAATTCGGACAACCTGCCAAGTGAAGCCAGGCCATGGGCAAATCCACCACCAGCTAGAAGCTTCCCGAATTCGCCCAAGAACAGCAACATGTCAAAGGTATTGTAGAGTCAGTGCTGCGACAGCTTCAAGATCGATACGCCAATCCCTCGGACCATAACCGTGAACCGGTCTTCCAGGATGTTGGGGACCAAGTCCTTCTCAACATTGCCTGCATCTCCACTGCGCTCGAAACCTCACTACCATATAAAAGTTCATCACCTGTTGGGTAGCCCTTTCAGGATCATAAGCCCTGGGGTGACTCCAGACACGTCCAAGCTTAACATCTGGACTAGCAGCATCTAACATTTTCCTGCCATACTTCCACGTTAACATCTTGAAGCCCTTCACCTAACCAAACTCCTCTATCCATTCCAACACCAACATTGTATCCTACCCTGCTCGCATTGACATAGAAGGCCAAGATGAGTGGGTCATGGAGGAGATTGTCAACTTCAAAGACTACAGCAAACAAAGCAAGGAGGGATCATACACTCAATACTACCTCTACAAATAGCTCAGCAACCCAGACAAAGACAACCAATTGCTCAAACTTGAAGAAATCAAGGGCGTTGAAGCGCATGAGAACTGGCTCAACAAACCAGCTCGCCCCCGCCATCTCAATTCTCACCCAGAAGAAACACCATTGGTACTGCCAGCTCTGACTCCAACCCCAACTTCAACCAGAAAACGCAACGACTCCAGGCTCTCGATGTGAACCCAAAGAGGCCTTTCACTTGTCCCGGACTCTAATTTACAGGTCCCTTCAACCCCATCTCTGCTTAGTCTATACTTATTGTCCAAATATGATAAGCTCTAATTAAGGGTTACCTCATTGTCCTTTTGGGGTATCGACGAAACTTTGTCGCGAGAGGAAGCGGTAGAACCTCAGAACCGCCCGGACTTTAGGGCAAGAGAGATGCACTTTATAGTTGCCAGCTTTACAAAGCAAGAGGGTACCAGAGTAACCAAAAACTGCACGTGTTACGACACAAAAGAGAGCCAGATAACCCTGGCGCATGAGCGTTGTCTATTAAGGCTCCATGCTCCCCTTGAAGTAGCCCTTGTGGTGACCCAGGAATAACTGCACGCGTTTGGACGCAAGAGAGGGCAGCCCCTCCAAGCCAAGCCTGTGTTATGATGCAAGAGGGAGCTGGAGAGGACAGTAGGAGAATCAGAGAGCTCGCTCATGACGGCCCAGGATTCCCCCCGAAGTATTGCTCTTGATAAATAGAGAACTAGCACACATGTTAAGTTGCAAGAGGGAGCTGGAGAGTCCTAGGATAGCCAGAAAACTCGCTCGTAATGGCCCAGGACCCCCCTGGAAGGATCGCTTGTCACAGCTGGGAGATCAACCCCACTTGTCACAACACAAGAGGGTGCCAGAGAACCCACAGACAACCAGAGATCTTGCTCGTGATGGCCCTGAACTCCCCCGCAGTGTCACTTGGGACAGCTTGGAGAACAACTGCGCGTGTTGTGACTGGAAGGGTGAAACAGATTACCCTCACCAAAATGTCCACGTTGCGAAGCGAGGGTGAGAAACGGGATACCCTCTAACAGTTTTTTTCTATTCCTTTGCTCAACCTTCCAAACCCTCCTTCCAAAATATCTCAGTCCAATCCTTTAGGAGAAAAAAGCACTCCTCCTCCTCACTGAAATCGCACTCCTCATCATCAGAGTTTTATCTCCGAACACACTTCAATTCTGTGGGGCTACCAATCTTCACTTCTAGCCAATCCTATACTCCAGAGTGTTTCAAATTTGATTCGGCCGCCTTCTTCGATGGCCAACAAATCTACAAAGTGTGTGATGCATCGCGCTCTTTTCGACTCATTTGCATCCTCTTCCTGCATTTATAGTGTGTCATTAATTGGCAGGATTAACATGAAGGATACGAGCAGCAGTTGTGTAATTGCCGATGGTGGGAACATCTTTTTTCCCTGTCTATATTAGGCCTTCATGTGTCACACTAATCTTCGACCCTGGTGGGACTTTGCTCCTAGTGAGGGGATTCCTGTTTTCACCTTGTTATGCCCATCTACATTTTACATACTGACAATGGACTGACCTGTGGTCCGAGGTCAGGCTCTTTCCCCTCAATCATGCTTATACTTTCTTGCCAAAACTGCTGGTTCCTTTGCCTTCTTCAGAAACCCCATTCTTCATCCTTGTTAGTGTCTCTATATTATCCTCAAACTGATATTGTCATAGTCCATCTACCCCTATCTGTCGAAGTGCACCAATTTATGTTGGTTCACCACAGAAGGGGAGCTGTAAACACCACCACACCTGCATCGACCAATCCAATGATGACACCTGCTGAGTGCACCCAGCTCCTGACAGTTGTGGGCCCCACTCGTCCCCTCCGCCACTGGTGAACCCCCCCCACCTCCAAAACCTCAAGGCCACGGATGCTATGCGCAAGGTGCAGTGTCCTTATTTATTGGCCAAGAGAACAACATGAGGAAGACAGCCGACTCCCTCATTTTTGCCAAGGCCTACATCAAGACCAACGCCGGCGACCGGACCCACACCAATGAAGACAAGAGTCGACTCTTGAACACGTTCTTGCATGGAGGCACAAACACCTGATTTCACGCCTGCGAAAAAGAACGCAAGGAGGACACCAACTTTTCTACCATTGAGTATTTGTACAAAGCGGTTGCAAAACAGATTTACCCAAAGAAAGAGGTGAACAAGACTCGCTCAGAGCGGAAGAAGATCTCCCTCAACGTAAGTCTTAATGAGATCAACATCCGAATCCGTGAACTGAAGAGCATCACGGACCAGGTGCATCCACACAACTATAAAGAGAAGATACCGTAGCTGGACCAAAAGGGACTTCTACAAAGGCATGTTGCATTACAGAGCTTGTTTATGATCATCCAAACAATTACTTTCTCCATTTCCATGCTCATCATCTTCCTTTCCTTTTCTCATCTCAGACTGACTCACAAGCATCCTTTTGTTATTGCGATCGAGCTAAGAGCAAAACCAAGCGTCCTTTCTTCTTCAACGAGCCCAAATCTCTCAACGGTGGTCTACATCTTGGCTCTCACATTACGGGTGTTATCGATTGTGGCTCCAAGTATGCTTACTCATCCATGAACCAATTTCAGTATCCCCCCAGTCCCATATCACTCCCTTCTCAAACTGCACGTTCGACCACAACAA
>KZ994413.1:0-11942 GCA_003614705.1 Blyttiomyces helicus | reverse complement strand
GCTCAGTCGGTGAAGAAAAATTGGTACATAGGCGGCGGTCCACAAGCCCCCCCCCCTCCGCTTTTGTATCACGTATCTTTCCCCTCGCTCTCCCGCTGGCTGGGCTGGTGTCGTGCTGGCTACCACGCTGGTATGAATGGAGCGAGGCTCTTCGGGACGGAAGCGGGGGCGGTCGTCTGAGATGAGAACGAGAACGCAAGGGACTGTCCAACGCAAGACGTACCTGGCAGTCTCGCGCCGACCGAGCCAACGAGTGGGAACTAACTTACTTGGGTCCCACGGCCGAGGATCATCTGAGCTATACCTGCTTCCGTTATAGAAATAGAACTTTCCGAAATTCCCACTCCACGCAAAAAAAAAAATAGTCGATCAGGTAGGTGGCATCGCTCCATGGGCATGCGGCCAAAAGGTTCCATCCACCCTGAATCCGTTTCCCCCCATTTTCCTCACGGTGGGCGGCGACGTCAGGGCATCATTTGAATTTTAAAATAACCTTCCTGAGAAGCTTCCAACCCCACCAGCACCACCACCACCACAGCACGACAGCCAAAAAAATCAGCAGCAGCCTGATCTAACGCCCTGACATCAACGTGGACGTACATAACTAGGAGAAGGGGAGTGCGGGGTTTGAGGAGCGAGTGAAGATTCCTGTTGCAGCGACGGGAAGGGGAGGGGAGCTGGTGACCAGGTGAAGGTCTTTCACGCGGGGTCCAAATTTTATTGGTGCAGAGTCAAGCAAGTTTCTCGACTAGTAAGGACGTCAGCAGAGTTTCGCTGTTTCGGGAGACTCCCAGAGTGATGAGCAAGAATGACGAGACCCCACCAAGCCCCCCCCCCCCCCCCCCCCCCCCCCCCCCCCCCGCGAAAGCGCTATTTTCTCGCCTTCTTCTTATCTATCTGCGGGAGAGCGAACAAGGTCCTTTAAAGTCAGAGTCCGCTTTTTACTCCAACCGTGCATAAGCTCCAAGTAACGCTGGGGGGAGTCCAAAGGACAACACACCGTTCCTTGGCCGTTGCATATTGCAAGCGTGCCCCCCACCCCTCGCCGCATCCCCACCAACATTCTGCCATGGACTCAAGTCCTCAGATTATGGCCACATCTTTTACAGGAGTGCGTTGGGGATGAGCGGCATCGGCACACGCAAGTAGGGCGGGGAGCGATCTGTAGGAAGCGGCGACCTCCCCTCAATAATGAAACAGGCGACGACTCGACGAGAGCTCCAACGCGACCACGGCAAGGGTCTCAAAAGTATGGATGATGATCACCCCGTGCTCCCGTCTCCCGTCTCGCCGTTACGTCGGAGAGGACGCGGAAAAGATAGAGAGGTGGGGAGATTGTCAAAGACTTGGGATGTGGAGTCGTGACTACCAGCAGGCAAGCCGTTCTCGATGTGGTCAATTCGACTTGGAGGATGGCCCGCAATCTGTTGAAGGCCCGACGGCTCACAGCAACGACAGAGGCTTTGTCACCCCCCTCGATCTTCATCACTGCCCCGAGGATTCAGGTCTAATTAGGAATACTGCACAAATACTTCTCCAGCGGCCATCCTTGGTCGGGGAGAAGAGCCCACGGTCGGAACTAGTGGACAATTGGGAATGGAGTTCGATGGCATTCTGCTCTCTCTGGGCGGAAGAAGTCTCGGAACTCTGTGCAAACTCGTGCAGAGCTGGCGTGTTTCCCCTCTACTCCGCCTGCACCGTTACTTTACGGAAGAAGTGCGTCAACCCCAGAGGTGCGAAGTCTTTCGTCGACCCAAATGCCACAATCAACACTACAACCCTTAAGCTTGTTGCCTTCCATGAATCCAATGCGACATCGAAGGAAGCAGCATTTGCAGAGCCTGAGGCCAGCCATCACCCCGAGCTCCACCAGTCTCCCAGACTCGCCAGCTTACTTTCGACGCCTCTTCTTCGTCGAAGATCCAGGAGGTATTCGATTCGGCGCTCCTGCACCACGCTCCCGCGCAGCGCGCCATCCTTCGCATCAGATTCGCGTCCCATCCTGACGAAAACGAGTCCCCTGCAAACCAACCAGCTTGTTGCACGGCTTCCAATCGATGTTGAGCTGCCAAGGCATCGCATTATAATCGCTCGACGGTCAAAAATTCTGAATGCCGGCCTCTCGACACGATTCGTTGCGATGTTGAGCTGCCAAGGCATCGCATCATGATCGCTCGACGGTCAAAAATTCTGAATGCCGGCTTCTCGACACGATTCGTTTGATCTCTCTGCCAGCCGCTCTGTCCCCCATTCCCGCCTCCTCGCCTCCCCTCCAACCACCCCGAAGACCGAGCTCAAGAGTTCTGAACTCTTTGCCTCTGCTCCCCTGGGGGAGCCTTCGTTCAGCGTGTTCGCATTCCTGCGCCAGTGCGCATTGATGTCTTGTCAATCGTCATCACCGCGCCAAAGCCAACGATCCATGCAGTTGCGCAAACAATTCCATCATCCCATGTAGCGTGAGGTTTGTGCAGGATTGATGTCCAGCTTCCAGAGGCCTGCTGTGGCGTTGGAATGATCTGCGCAAAATGATGGCCTGTGGCCCAGCGTCCCAGTGGCAGTGCGCGAGGCGCATCAGGCACTCTTTGTTCGCGATTCAACAAGTAATTTAGTCATCAAATGGCGTGGCGTTGCAGACGCGAAATCGGTTCCATACGAGCCCCCCCTCCCCCATCCCCTTGCAGGCTCCCATGCCGTTGAGGGGTTACGAATGTTACTATGGGGTTCAAGCGCTCGTTCCAATTGCAAACTTCAATCATAGTGTATGCCGTGTGCGTAGGAATACAAACGGTGCTGCGATCCGTCAGACGCTCCTTCAATCACCTGTGCCGTTTAATCTATGCCATCAAAAAAAGAGGGGAAATTATGCCCAGTCCAATGTTTTCGCCCAAGGATGCATCCACCATGTATACCCCAGTTGTACGCAAGATGGAAAGGGGCAAGTGACGTGACTCCACGCAACATTACAGTGCCATGGTAGGTCTACAACATTTCCCCGAGTCCCCCAAGACTCTTAGATACTCAGCCTCTATGCAATACTCCCACTGGAGTCGGTCGGAATGCTCCTTTCTCCTAGCTCACTCTTCCTTCCCGTCTTATTCCCCAACTTCTCCTTCTTCCCAACTTCCCAACCTTCAACGATCTCACCCCTCCTCTCATGTCCTCCAACTGCTTCGTCAAGGCGGTCGACTTCTTTGACATCAAGGTTCTTCCAGCTGTTCAGGAGTACCAGGTAGGTTGAGGGGAGGGTATTCATTCCCTTTGAAATGTTCGTGGGAGAGTGTTGTCTAGGGATAAACTGTGTGGAGCTTGGCGTCATTGTCGACGGCGTTGGAGTGCTGCTTCTTGTATTGATTCTCGAACTAACTTCTCTCTCCCCAATCAGGTTCTGGTTCCCATCATGCTTCTCAAACGAAGGTTCCTCGAAAGCTTTGGTGAGTATGTCGGCGAGCTGGTCACGGTTAGCGATGAACAGCTCTGTGACTTCCTTCACGCCAACTAACTTGCAGATCATGTGGTGCTGGATTTGGATGTGCTTTGATGTGGTAGTCTGCTTGTTGTTGAGAGCGAACAGTACTGCTCCTTTATTGTCACCATAGATTTTTGTTGGCACCAACTTGTCGAACCACATTGGGTCGATGTTGGAGAGAAGCATCACAGCCAGACGGTTTCCATTGAGGCTGCTGATAGGGACTGGTGAACTACTGCCGTTTTTGAGCCAGCTGTGAACTCCTACTTCTTGGTACTCCAGGCAAGATGTAGTAAACCACATACTGTTTACTGGGGTCTGGAATGCATTGGCACTTCCAAAGCCTAAGTCCAACACTTGCTCTGTCCAGGCGTCCAAGGGCTTCCCCCATAGAGCAATACCACAGGGGTCCCAAGTCGCAACGCCAATGCGTTTTATGACGTCCTCCCAGATTTTGTCGGAATAGCATGACCGTCCCAAGTAGTGGGCAGAGGTGGAAATCTCATGAGAGAGACTGGCAGCGACGCAGGCTAGGAGAAAAGGCACCCACTAAGGCACATCCCCAATTGTGGATGGGCTGACTAACACAGCATGGTCCGATTCCCATCCTTGTGCATCTCAGGCACTCAGTTGTCTGTAAGTTCGCGTATCTGATGGAGCAGTGGGGTGCAATTTTGGGAGGATTCCTGTGATTTGCGATTATTGCCTTAAGGTGTCATTGCCCTTGTCCGTCTTACCAACGGGAGTCTCCGCGACCAGCAGGCGACTGGCTATTGAGCTGAGATCGAAGCTCCTGACGCTCGTCGAAGCCAAGTGCAAAACTCCCCGGCTTAGGGCTCCGGTGACCCCATCAGAAGTCCCAATGACGCGGCCAGGCAGTGCCCTTACACCTGGTGACTAGCAGGCAAGTGGCTTTGATGGTGCAGGCAGCCATACCCCAACCCTGCCCGTATGGAGGCGTAGCTGCACTCCCCGACCCTCCCTCAAGCCAAGCACATAGCACCCGATCCTTGGGTTCAGGTGACCACAAGCTAAGCTTGTAGCTCCCAATGCCCTGAAAGTCCCTGTGACACAGGTAGGGGACGCCCCTACACTCGACCAGCAGGCTACTGGATTCTCAAGTCAAGTGTGAAGCTCTCGACACTTGTGCAAGCCAAGCGGGAGGCTCCTGACACTTGGGGTTCTGGCGACCTCACCCCAAGACCTGGTGAAGTAGGCAGGGGATGCCCCTACATCCGACCCGCAAGTGACTGGCTTTTGGCGGTCGCGCAGGTGGCGATTCCCCTGACCTGGCCCACATAGAGGTGGACCTGCACTCCCCGACCCTTTCCCAAGGTGAGCGTCTTGATCATCCATTCGCACTTTCTGTCCGTTTGATGATGACATGCCATCGGGACCAAGCTATAGCGAAGCTCATTGGCAGCTCGGGCGTCGGTGGAGGTGGCGGGATTGTTGGGTACATGGAGGGGCTAAACCTACAAGACCATAAACTGGCCGGCAGTTATTCCACGCAGCGGGCTGTGCGTGGTGTTGAGGTGTCTCTGGCACAGGTTCCTTAGCAGCATGTACTGTGGCGCGCGGGAGAGGAGGTCTGCGGCGGTTTTGTACTGCCTTGGTTGGTACTCCATGTCAAAGTCGAAGTCTTGAAGGGAGCGGGCTGTGCACGGTGTCGAGGTTTCTCTGGCACGGTTTCCTTAGCAGCATGTACTGTGGCGCGCAGGAGAGCAGGTCTGCAACGGTTTTGTACTGCCTCGGTTGGTACTGCATGTCAAGTTGAAGCCTTGAAGGGACTCGAACCATCAGGCTTGCGGTTGGCTTAGCTTCTGTTGGGTGTTCAGGTATATCAGAGATTTGTGGTTGACGAACACCCCGAACCGGTGGCCAATGAGTTGGTGCCAATTCGCTTCTAGGATCTTGACAAGGGCAAGGAGCTCCTTCTTGTGAACAGGGTAGTTCAGTTTGGTCCATTTCATCTTGCAACTAAAAAAGCTAATGGGTCGGTGGGGAGGAAGGTTAGTCAGGCCTTTTCTTGAGGTGGAGAAGGGTGAAGGCATTTGGTCATTTTTGCAGGCTGCTTGGGCTAGCCATCCTCGAAGTCCAATACGTCGGAGAAGGAGTTGATTTGGTTGGGTGGTAGGGCGCTAGTACCAGTGCCATGCAAAGGCAGCTTTTAAGAGTTCAAACGACTGTTTCTCCTCTGATGTCCATTGAAACGGTATGGTGCCTGGCTGGAGGCGCAAGAGGGTTAGCGCTATTTGGGAGTAGGTAGTTTGTGAAGCCGAGGAACACCTGGATGTCAGTGGTGATGTGGGGGGTAGCCCATTGGTGGAAGGACTCAATTTTCGAGATACAACTGACCCGCCATTCATTCCCAGTTGTGTCTGCAGAATTTGATGCGCGATTTGCCCCAGTGTAACTTCACGGATTGATGTTGAGCTGTTTTCAGCCAGGATGCGCAGAATCTCGTTGACATGTTTCTGCTGGTCTTCATCAGTTTTGGAGTATATGAGGATGTCGTTGAGGTATGAAATGATGTAGCAGTCAAAGAGAGAGACAAAGGAGTAGTTCATCATTCGTTGGAACGCTGTGGGTGCGTTGGTGAGGCGTGCAACATGACAATTTACTCAAAGTGGCGGTAGCGTGTTTGGATCGCGGTTTCGTCCCACTGTTATCCACAACAGGGATTATATGGGAGGATCCTGCTCGTCAATGACAGTGAAGTGCTCAGCCTTTAATACCTGGTCACGCATCTGCTGGACCCTTGCGAGTGGCATTAGATCGAGTTTTGTGACGCTGTTGAGTCTGCGGCAGTCTAGGCACATCCGCAGACCGACATCTTTCTTTGTCGTGAATCCGACCGGGGCACCTCAGGCGAAATGCCAGTGGCTGATCCAGCCCTTGTGGAGATACACGTTGATCAGGCATTCCAATCGTCCAGTTCCGTCTGAGCCATCAGGCAGAAGGGGTCAGTTTGACGCCATCTTTGAGTGGGACTTTAAAGTTCCAGTCGCTGCTGTCAGGGGTCAGGAAGTTGTTCAGTTCGTAGAGGCCGGTGGGTTAGTACTTCTTGATCTTGTTACCAAGGAAGCCTTCCTGGCTGTTGACCGGGGGGATTACGTCGGGTCTGGCTTTCCTTTGCTTGTAAACGTCCTCCTCCTGGAAAACCTTTCTTGTCTGGATTCTGATTTGGATAGGCTTGTTCGGATCCGGGGAGAAGTGCCATGCTACTGCGTAGTCAAATCGCTTCTTGTGCCAGGCCCGCATGAAAGTGTTCTGTTTCTTGATTTCTGATCCTCTGGCCAGCCCAAATCACCAAGGTAGTGGTATTGGTGGGTCAGTCTCCATGGCGTCTATGAGGGGAACAGTGTAGCTTCTGTGCATCTGACTTCTTCTGTGATGTGCTTAGTCTCCCAGGCCCTTACAATGGGCTGAACGGGAATGTTGTATGTACAGGCCTTGCGTACGACTTGAAGGGCGGGCCGAGCAGTGTTTTCTCACCAGACTGTGCACTGACCGGCAAGGAATTGGGTGAGGGGGAGTCCGAGTATAGGGTCGTAGTGGATTGGTGCAACGATAAGGGGTAGCTACGAAAGCGTCAGCGTCTCCTTGGTGAGGCGGTCTCATAGGATGAAATCGAGGCAGGTCAGGTACGAGGATTGGTATTCTGTGCTGCGTGCAGCTAATTCGAAGTACAGAGGGGTGGACGATTCGACTTTGTGGAACTGGCGACTCTGTACCAGTTGCAGATTAGAAACAGGTTGCTTCCTGAGTCCACAGGGATTCGAGAGAAGAGGCTGATGATCTTCTGCCAGCTCTCCCCGTTGGGTACCTTGGGGGACCCTGTTGGGTGCAAACGCGGTTATTGTCATAAGGGGAGCCGCAGCGCTTTGCATAGTGACCACAGCCTCTGCAGTGTTTGCAGATAGACTCCCAGGAGGGGTTTTCGAGTGGAGGCATAGGCAATGCGATTGGCGCTACTGCAATTGATTGAGTCGACCGGCGAGGGGGTCCGGTCGTGGGTGTGCAGGTGATAGCTACTGCGGCCTCTGCCTCGATAGCTTCGTCTGTTTCCGCCGCCGACTCTGTATTCTTAGTATTCTGCCCTTGATGCCCGCCCAGCGCTTTGCCCTCCCCAGCTTTTCACCATTGGGAATAAATTTCTCCCTGAGCCGGTCATTCTCTAGTCTCGAGTCCATCGCCTCTCTCTTCAGCCTTCTCTTATCAGCGTGACCAGAGTTGGTGTACGCGCGCATGACTGAAGCTCATACCATATCCAGATCATCCTCCAGCTTGTCTTCCTCCTTTCGGTTCTCATATTCTACCACCGACTTGTAGAGCTCAATGCCCATGGGGTCAGTGCTTTAACGAAGCGTGTCCTTGTAGTAGTCAATGTAGGCTAGCTCTGCAATCTTCCTTTCGTTGTTATGCTGGTGGGCCTGGTCTGTGGTGCTTTTCAGCTTTTGAGACTTGATGGTGATCAGGTTCAAGCTGCCGTTGAGGCGAATCATCTTTAGCTTGCAGCGGCTGGAGTGAATGATGTTCTCTGGGTAGAATTGCTTGGCAAACAGCTTTGAGAAGTTGTCAATTATCAGGAAGCCGCTGTTGTTGTCCTATACCTTTTCGCGCGCACGGAACCAGGTACTTGCGCCCATGCGCAAGAATGTCTTTAGGAGCTGACACTTGTCCTCTTTGGAGAGGTTTGGGACCCCCTAAAAGTTCGTGATGTAGACTTTGACAGCATGGACATGGGGATTTGCTCCTTGTGCAAGGCTCAGGTGGACTTGAGAGTATCCCTGGGGACCAGGTTCACTGGCATCGGCGGCGGCATTAGGGGTGACCACTACTCCCCCTCTCCATTTGACGTGTCCTAACTTTGACCACTACTCACCCCCGCACCTTGCCTCCGGGGAACCAGCTCACCTTTGAGACCCTCAAGTTCACCCCCGCAATGAGTAAGGAGCAAGTGGTCAAGTTCACAGGTCACAAGAAGAACATCGAAAAGACCACTGAGTTCCTCAAAACTGTCAAAGCGTCCATCGCGACGTTCAGCGGGGACCCAAACCGCACAGACAAGGACAAGTGCAGCTTTGTCAAGAAGTTCCTGCACCTAGGTGTGAATACCTGCTTCTGCGCAAGCGAGAAGGAAAACGAAGACAACAGTTGATTCAGGACAATCAACCAGTTCTACATGCTGGTCGCATAGCAGTTCTACCCGGAGTTGGACTTCATCCACTACTAGAAGGGCCTGCTTCGTTAAAGGTCTAACCTTGATGGTGTCAAGCTCCATGATGGTTGTAGAGTATAAGAATCATGAGGAGGACGATAAGCTGGATGTTGACTTACAGATGGTATGAGCAGCAGCCATGCGCGCATACACCAATCTCCGTCACCACGATAAGAAGAAGCTGACAAAAAAGGGATGGACGCGAACATGGAGGAGGACATGTGTGTGGAGAGGTTCACCCTCGACAGTCAACAGCTGGCAAACGCTATGCGTCAGAAGCTCATCAAGGGCGGCAGGACAGTGGAGAGGTACGGGATTACGCAAGAGGCTGTTGAAGCGGACGGGGCAGTCATGGAGGAGGTCGTGGTAGCTACCACTCGCACTGGGGCCCCGCCTCTTGTAACGCAGCCAGCCACAGCGGTTCTGGGGCCATTCGCTCCAATTACCGTGGCAGATACAGGCGGCCCAAGCAGGAACAGTTGTTTCAACTCCTGAAAGCCACCATTTGCATGGCACCGATACTCGCACACTAGGATGCAGCAACGCCAACCTACGTATTCTCTGACACATCAGACTTCCATTCAGAGGATGGATTGCCAAAGCCGCCAGCCGGGGAGATGAGATTCCCTCTCCGCGACCCACAACAGCAAAAGGACTGAAAAACGTCTAGTGCCTTAGGCTCCTAAGCTTCTTCAGTTGTTAGATGAAGCGGGTGGAGCTGACCTACCCTGTCCACAAGAAGGAGCTCCTTGCTCTCGTCAATATCCTCAAAGCAAATTGGCACCAGCTCATAGGTCACCACCAGTTTGGGGCGTTCACCGACCACTTGATGCTGATATACCCAAATACCCAGCCAAGGCCGAGTCGATAGCCAGCCAGATGCGACAAGTCCCTCCAAAGCTTCAAATTTGACAAAGCTTTTCTCCTTGGGCAGTGCAACCCAGTCGCAGACCTGCTCTATTGCGCGCCTCAGTATATCCTGTGCTGCATCTCATGACGAGTGCACCTCAATGCCATCACCCACAGCCCCCCGCAGGGAATGACGGCCAGCCAGTTCACGGCTGTGCAGGGTAACCCCCTCCCGGTTCCTGATGACCCTGCTACCTTCAAGCACTCTGCAGCCGCCAACAAATTCCGCAAGTACCTCGAGACCAAGAACTTTGCGCTGGAGATCAGGGCGCGCTTCATCACATCTACTCCAGCAACCTGCACTGTGGGTCTGCAGAAGCATACATCCCGCAAAGGCTTCCTCTACCATGAGGACCAAATCTATGTTCCCAAGGATGTGGATCTGGCAAGATATCACAACCGGGTTATCAAGGGCAGACTCCAAGGTATTTCCAAAACAGTGGCGCAGGTGGTGGCTGAGTGGTATTGGACAGGGATGTACAAGGAGATCGGCGACTACCTGTCAAGCCGTCCCGACCGCCAGAAATTCAAGAACCCACATTGTGGCTACAGGTTCCTCAGACAGCTTCCCATCCCAGAGTAGTGTTGGAAAATGGTCAGATTGGACAAGCTCGCATGCCCCATTGTGTGTGGCCGCTTTGGAGAAAGACCATTGCCATTGCACGTGCTCCATCGACTACAATAGGTGCCGTGTTATCCTCATCTCCTCCCCCAAAAGGATGCCAGCTAGGCAATTCGGAAGCCTCTACAATTCCTGCACCTATGCGCAGAGTTGCCAGCCTGACGTCTTCGTAACAGACTGCAACCAGCAGATTATCTCGGACTTCTGGGAATTCTTCACCGAGATGGCCGGCATCAAGAGCTGGGTCCCGACAGGAGGGCATTAGCAAGAGGACAGACAATGCAAACAAATGCTCCAGATGCTTCAGCACATGATGTGCAAGAATAGAAAGCGCATGGGGGCCAAATGGGTGTAACTTCTTCCCTTCCTGGACTTCTGCATCAAAAGCCCCAGCAGCAGGATGCCCCCCTTTTCAAAAAATACGAGGCTACGACCAACAATCCCTTGAGTTTGGTTGCCAAGACACTTTTCGGAGGCCTAACAGCAAAACTAGCTGCGTCGAAATCACCCTCTACGTTGTCGCCCAAAAAGCAATCCGAAAAACTTGTCGCGCAGAAGACCCTACCCTAACCTAGTCCCAAGCGTCAGGAGCTACACATTTGGCTTGAGATAGGCTTGGGAGCCTTGCGCTCACCTCCATAACCTGTGTCGGAAATTTCTGCACACGCGTGTGGGAAATGCCTATATTTCCTGCCAGCTTCATCGGGACCTCAGATGCTATCACCGGAACCACAAGCTTCAGGAGCTACGTGCTTGGCTTGAGAGAGGATCAGGAGCCTGCTACTTGCCTCTATGCGGGCCTGGCTTGTAGCACAGCCGCCCCAGCGCCTGTAACCCAGCTACCTGCTGGTAGGCTGTAAGGGCATTGCCTGCCGGCAACACCAGGACTTTGCATGTTGTAGCCAGAACTCAAGCTTCGGGTGCCTTGCAGTCGGCTTGAGAGTCGAGTTGCTTGCTTGTAGGGGAAACTCCTTCACAAGAACAACGGTAACCAAATCTGAAGCCAATAATCGCTCATTACATAACTTCTAATAACTCGCATCTCACTAACCCAACGCCTACGAGAAGCTAACGTGCAGCCAAGTATTGGAGATGCACTAGGATGGGAATCGAACCATGCTGTCAGCCCCTCCACAGCTGGGAATGTGGCTTAGTGGGTACCCTTCTTCCCATCTGCGTTGCCGACAGTCGCTCTAGTGACATTACCACCTTTACCTGCTACTCGGGACGTTCTTGCTACTCAGTCAAGATCTGAGAGGCTGTCGTAAAGCGCATTGGGACCACGACTTAAGACCCTTGGGGTAGTCCTTTGCAGGTGTCATGATCCGGAGCCAAGATACAAGTCCTGACCCAGAGCCGTGGTACAGGTCATGAACCGGAGCCACGGTACAGGTCATGACCCGGACCACGGTGCATGTCACAACCCGGAGCCATGGTTCATTGCATGATCCAGAGCCATGGCACTTGGATACCATCTAGCAGAGCCCCTATGCCCCATGATTCTAGATACCAACTAGCACAGCCCCAATCCATGCCACAGCCCCAATCCCCAGTACAGCCCCAATCACCAGCATAGCCCCAATCCCTAGCACAGCCCCATTCCCCAGCACAGCCCCATTCCCCAGCACAGCCCCAAATCCCAGCACAGCCCCAATCTTCACCTATAAATAGACCCATGTATCCCTCCCATTGTAAACCATCCTGATCAACACCAGTCCTGG
>KZ994412.1:0-11949 GCA_003614705.1 Blyttiomyces helicus | reverse complement strand
AATTTCGTGCGTGGGTCGCAAACGATCACAACCCCCTGGGGATTTGGATGCTCAAAGAATCAGCGATGATGGAAAACGCTTCCTAGCACGCGGAGGAGGGGCACGTTCAGGCATGATTGAACCGTAAGTCATATCGGATGCAGCACAAGAACATGGAATCGCCACTCAAGCATTTTGAGTGGCAAACATCACTGAGTGGTGATCCCCACCCCAGCTGCGTTCAATTCCTGCACCGGCGGATTTGCGGAGAGGGCGGGGCGAAGGGCATCATGCCTCCACCATTCATCGAGCGTCCAGCTCGCGGTGATAGTTCGCGACGGTGAAAAAAACACCGCACGAAGTTCGTTGCATGCTCTTGGTTGGGTAGCGCTGGCGATGGAAAAAACACTAATTGCCCGCCGGGGGGGGGCGGGGGGGGGAGGGGGGGGACATGCAACCGTGGCGGCAAAGTGCTTGTCGATTCATCACCTCTCCTGTAAAGAATCAGTTCTCATGTACATTCCTTCCCAGCACACGGAGATCGGGGCATTCTTGAGGTGATTGAACGACTCGTAAGTCATAGCACAAGAACAAGGGAATTACGACTCAAACACTTTGCGTGGCCAACCTCACTGAGTGGTGATTCCCACCCCTGCTGCGGGCGTTGTGGAGACGGAACGACGACGATGAACAAGGATCTCGGTGGTTGTCGTTCACCACTCAAACACCGACCTCATTGAGGATCCCCACTATGTTGTGGAAACGGGGAACGATGGACAAGGATCCTGGTGCCCTTCCCGGCACGGAGGAGCGGGGAACGTTCCTGGCACTTGTAGGGTGGCCGTACCTCCAAAATTCACACATGCCTCTTTTGGCGCAAACGAGGCTGCATTGCCATTTGTATGCCTTCGAGCTCTCTCCTGTTCCCCCTCGCAAAAGAATAAGCCAAAAAGGACAGGACAACATTCCGTAGCAAGCAGCAGGACTGGAGTTTTGATCGCCAGCTCCTTTCAGTCGCTGACGCCCATCTGGAGATCCAGCACAACCCACGGCGCAGGTATCAGAGGCCTGAACGCCGAATGATGAAGGATTGTCCTCAGGCAAAGAGGTTCTTGACGGAGACGGCTGGAAGCTGGACAGCTTTCTATGTGGTGGCGCAGTTAATTCGCTTGTGCAATTGGGATCAGCTCTCCTTCATCGTAACTGGGAGGGCACCGGCACCCTTGTTCCTCCAGGACACGGGGGGGTTCGTTGACCAAATCGGCTTGCCGTCATCGTTGCCTCCGCGCAGCGACGACGGCGAGCTCGAGAACTTGCAGTGACTTGCGGGTTGCTGATCAATCGAAAGTTTCTATTTCTAGTGAGGAACGTCCTTTGTTCGTATCAGACGACGAGCGATCGGTCTGCACTTGCAGTACCCCATGGCGACGGAGACGAGGGATCGGTCTGCTTCGCCCATAGCCGATAATCCCCTGCATGCGGGCCGATGGCATTTGCTTTTTTCCTCACTTCGTCAGCCAGCCCTTTTGGAAAATTCCGCAAGCGACGTTGGCAAGAGACTTGACGAATCCAGGGGGGTGCCAAAATAGGGCCGCGGTTGGAACGAACGTGAAATGAACAACGCCGACAAAAGTCGACTGCGTTTGATGGACAGTCGCTAGCCCGGCACACAAGAAACCGGTCGGACGATGGACCTGATGGGACGCCCCGCGGCGCGTGTATCAGAAACGGGAGCGCTGTGTGGAGTGGGCAGATGGAGGTGGACGACTACGTTGTCTATGGTGGCGCAGTTAATTAGGATGTGCTATTGGCGCGCGCCGTTCTCTGGAGGGTGCTGGCATAGGGCATCGTCGTTGCTGCAGGTCACTGGGGTTCTCGTTGACCCAGTCCGCTTGCCGTCATCGCTCACTGCTCGCAGAGGGGACGACAAGCTCGGGAAGTTGCAATGACTTGTAATCAATCGAGGGATCGAGCTTCTCTCTATCAAGGCACTGAGAAACTTTTGTTTGAATTGGACGCGACGGAGACGAGGAATCAATCAGTCTGCTTCGCCCACAGCCGTGATCGAGCGACGGAGACGAGAGATCGGCTACCGGTCTGTTTCACCCGTAGCCGACATGTAGCGTTCCGCTTGCTTTTCCCCCCATCTCGTCAGCCAGCCTTTTCGCGCGATTCTGCAAGCGACGTCGTCAAGAGAGCAGCAGGACTGGACAAATCAGGGGGGCAAGGGGGGTGCAAAACGGTCAGAACATACATAAAATGGACAATGACAACAAAAAGTCGACCGAGTTTTGATATTTAAATGGACAGCGCCAGCCAACAGACAAAACGACACACAAAAAACAACGGTCGGGCCACCCAACCCCCCTTCTAATTACACAGAGTCGCCCCAGCTCCCGTCAGTCGTAGCGTTCCATCCGTGAGCAGAGGAGGGCTCGTCAGCCCACCCACCCTTGGGGCCCGACGGAGCCGGGCCGTCCCATCCGTCTTCGGCGTCTTCGGGTTTGGCCTTGTTGGTGCTGCCGGACGGTGGGTTCGCAGTCGTGTTATTCTTCCACTGCGGAACGTCGGGCTGGTCCCACCCGCTCGAGTCAACCCATCCTGCCAGCTCTCCCTTCGTTATGACGACGTGTTCCGTGGGCGGGGGGGATTCCCCGGCGCGCCCGCGACGACCTCCTCCACGACCTCCGCGGCCCCCGCGACCTCCGCGACCCCCGCGTCGGTCGTCTTCGAAGGAACCACCACGACGCTCCTGATATCCCGAATCACGGCCCCAGTCACCGTTATCATTCTCCTCGCGCCCCTCTCCTTACCTTCCGCGCGCCGCGCTTTCGCGATAGGATCCAGAGGGTGCGTATCGGCCCTCGGCGGATGTTGCGGCCTCCTGGCCTTGCCGAGCGGGGCCGCCCCATCCATCCGCATTACGCTGTTCGGAATGGGGGCCGCGACGATCGGGCTGCGGCCCTTGGCGGCCTCCCTTCTCCCAGGTGCTCTCGCGGTAGCCCCATTCATCCTTCCCGCGCCTCTCTCCAATCCACTTTCTATCCTCGCCCCAGCCGGGAGATCTGTTCCTGCCGTCGCGGACGCGGTTTGAGTCGTAGCGGTCGCGGTTCGATTCGTAACGTCGCGGAGGCTCGTCGCGGTTCGGCTGGTCGCGGTTCGACTCATGACGCCGCGGCGGGTCATCGCGGGTCGGCTGGTCCCGACCCGACTCGTAACGCCGAGGCGGCTCGCCGCGGGTCGGCTGGTCCCGGGTCGGCTGGTCGCGGCTCGACTCTTGGCGCCGCGGCGGGTAATCGCGGGTCGACTCGTTACGGTCACGATCGCGATGCGGCTCGTACCTGCGCATATCGTCGCGACGAGGCTTGTCAGAAAAACTAGCAGGTCGGCCCCCTCGCTCCGGCTTATCCTGGTCCCACTCGCGACCAGCCATGGCGCGACCTTTCCTAGCGGCGTTCTCCTCTCTCTCTTTCCTTCAAATAATCGAAAGCAAGCAAGTAAGTACTATAGGCGAGGCGTCCTGCACAAAAAGCAAGGGTTAAGTCCTTCAACATACTTGATTTCATATTCCTGCTTCCGCTTCTCCGAACGTTTTTCCTCCTCCTTTTGTTTCGCCGCCAGCGCCTCGCGACGACGAGCCTCCTCTTCAGCAGCGGCCTTCTTGCGCGCTTCGGCGTCGCGGAGGTTCCACTCCTTCTCGTCGTCCTCGATCGCCTGCTTCTTGCGCAGGATTTCGGCGTTCTTGCGCTTCATCTCTTCCATTCGCTTCTCGAGCTCGTCGCCGGCGAGACGCTGGAGGAGGGAGGTTATGTTGAGTTTGTGCAACATCCCGGAGGTATGCGCCGGGGGGTGGGAGGAGGACACGGGTGTACGGTGACCAGCAAAAAAAAGAGAAAAGGGGCGACGTGTTTCGCGCGAGAGAACCTCACCTTTTTGTCCAATCCTCCGGTGAGGACGCGGTTGGGGTTAACGTACGGCGAGCCTCCTCCCTGCTTTGCAGGCGCCTGCGAAGGACGTGTTGAGAAGGAGACGGGCAAATGAGAGGAGATGATGCGCGTAGAAACCAGCCAGCAGTGTTCGGAAATCTCGGCGAGCGAACTTGCACTTTTTCCACACCAAGCTCACCTTGCCGGAAGCGTCAGCATCCTTTGCCTTCTTTTCGGAACCTCTCTTTGACTCCTTTGGGGCAAGATCGGTGTCGGCTGTTTCTAACGGGGTTGTGGCGGGGCCGGTTTCGTCGTTTTTTTGGTTCTCCGACGG
This sequence comes from Blyttiomyces helicus, assembly GCA_003614705.1. Classification (NCBI taxonomy): domain Eukaryota; kingdom Fungi; phylum Chytridiomycota; class Chytridiomycetes; genus Blyttiomyces; species Blyttiomyces helicus. The sequence goes on along the minus strand of KZ994412.1, from coordinate 7,710 downwards.
GGCCGCGGGCGCCTCCTCGGTTGTTGAGGACGGCGGCGGGTCAGTCGCGTTGTCACCCATGAGCATCGAGCTGAAGGGGGAGGATTCTTTGTGGGGAAGAAGGGCGGGGCGGGACGGATTTGGGATTGTGGACGGGGTTGAAGCGAACGCCACCGAATTATTTCATTTCGGAGCCCCGATGCTTCCTCAGATCTCAAATGTGCACTCCCGGCCAGTGCCCCCTCCCTCCCTCGCAGGGACCAGGTCAAGCTGCAACCCGCTGCTCACTTGTCCACGTCGGCATTCTGACCCCCCTCGATTGTCTGCCTCCTTCCTCCTGTGTGGTATGCAGTTGTTTGAATGTCCCGCGATGTTTTGGCACCGTCCCCTTCTCCGCTAATCATCGGTTGATGATGATTATGCTGAGGATGGTACAGCACGTCTCCTGGTACAAGACCGTGTCTGTATGTATCCGATGCAGGAGGCAAGCAGGTCTCAGGCGACGACTCGAGTCCACCGACACCCTTCCTTGTACCCCGCAACGAGACGGCTCGATCGACTTTCGACCCGCAACGAAGGACGCCACGTCTCGCGTCGACATGGAGAGACGCTCACAAGAAAGACTGGTGTCGACGTGTTTGGTTGGGGTTGGAAATAAATTCATGTGCCACGTCGGCGATTGGCAGAGAGTTCAACCATTTTGCGAATCCCTCGGCTTGATAAGCTCCGTCGACGCTGGCTCCGCCCATCTCTCAACCGCCTGAACAATACCAACATCTTCCGCAAATGATCTCCTTGGACGACGCATTCTCCTCCCTCTCCGTCGACACTGGGGAAAACGAGAGGCCCCTGCGCAAGGAGTACGACCACGCCACCGCTACTTTCGCCGCTCTCGACGACTCGGACCTGTCCTCCACTGACCCGGCTTTCCAGGCACGTCATCCGTCCCTGCCCCTCACCCCGCCGTCCACCCAAACCGAGCCCACTTTCGAATCACTGCTAACCCTCCCCTCCTCAATCCATGGAAAACAACCAGAAAGACGTGAAGGAAGCGGTGCGAGCGTTTACCCGTTGCGCCGCGCTTGTTCGATCCCTGGGTGTTTTCAGCTCGAACGAGACTCTGGAGGATATCAATACCTCTGACCTCAGGTGCGGGTCTCTTTGGTGGCGAGGAGGGGAGCATGGGGGATGTGGGCGACCAAGGGTTGGGTGGCCGGGAGAATTGAGTAAATGCGTTGCGTTGCGTTCGCGCCACGCCCCTTTTCCTCACACCAGTCGTCTGTCAGGTACCTCCTCGTCGACGCATACCTCGGGGAAGTAGCCCTCAAAATCGTTGATTCCGACCGTGCCAAAACCCTTCAAGCTGCTCAGGTAAGCTCCCTTCTCCTGGCGGCTCGTTTCTCCCCCCCCCCCCCCCCCCCCTGTCTCTCTTCGCTAAACATTTTCCTCGCCCTCGAAACAGACATACCTCAAGCGCTTCCTCGCGACCTGTGAGCAGCACGGTGCATTGAGCGATGAGGATAAATCGTACCTCGATGGGGAGATCTCGGGTGTTGCGAAGGATGCGGATCGGAGGCGGATGGAGAAGATTGCGAGGTATCGGAGGGAAAAGGCGACGAAGGACAAGCTCAAGGTATGTTGATTAGGAGGCGAAGTCTGCGGGTGTGTGTGTGTGTGCGTCGGGAAGCGTATTCCCTTTCGGCATTAGAGATTGCGACCACATTCGAAGATAATTGGAATAATTGACCCTTTCACATGTACAATTCCTTCCCTGCCTCCCCAGCAACTAACATTCCAAATCGAGCTATCAGCAAAACCCAACGACGAAACAATCGACGAAGAGCTCGACCGCGAGATGATCCTCGTGACGGTAGACCTGATGATCCAGCGCGCAATCGAGAGCGTCAAGATGATCCGAGACGAGATCATCATGGTCGAACAGATGCGGCGTGCGCGGGAGCGGGAGGAGTTGGAGAGAGAGCGGGGTGGGAGGAGCGAGGGGACTGCTGCGGTTGATTTGAGAGAGCGTGGGAGGGGGCTGGTTGATCGGACGGGGCCTGTGTTGGCGCCGGATGGGAAGGTATGTGGTGGCGAAGGGGGATTTTCATGGGGTTCTTCGAGGCAGGCTATCGCAGTGTTGCTAATCGTATTTTGTTTCGTGCAACAGCTCCTCCGGCCGTTCGTTCTCACTAACCGGCGCGAGGACCTGCAAAAGCAAGTTTTCCGCCCGGGCCACAACCTCCCGACTATGACTCTCGACCAGTACTTTGACAACGAGGTCAAGCGCGGGAATGTTTTGTCAGGCGGAACGTATGTAAACCTGGGGGAGGGGGGTGGGGGGGGGGGGGGAGGAGAGGCCTCGCATATACCGAGTATCGCCTTGACATTAACCACCACCCCCACCCCCCTCCCCCTCCCTGCGTCTTCGCAGGGAACGACCCGCAAAATACGTTCCGGAAGACACCGACGAAGATGCCATCGACGCCGAGACGATAAAAGCGCGGCAGTGGGACGAGTTCAAGGACGACAACCCGCGCGGGTGGGGAAACCGCATGAACAAGGGATGAACACGCACATCGGCGAATGTTTGCAAGTATCTGGGCTGTATTGTTATTAGGCGTAGTGCACAAACAAGTGAATATGAAATAAATTATGGAGTTCAACAGAATAAAAGTCGAGCAGGAGGGGTGAGGTCTATTCACATCCTCCGCTTCTCCTTCTTTGGAGCGCGCTTCTTCTCCTTCTCGCGCTCCAGCCGCTGCTTCTCCTGCATCTCCTTGTTGCGGGCAGCTACTTTGGCGTGCTCCGCCTGTGATGCAAGCCTCTTGGCTTGCTCGGCTTCCTTTACAACCTCGGCGTTGCGGTTTTTGGATAGCAGGGCTGTGGGCGATAGGGGGGGATAGGATGAGTTTTCGCCGAAACTTGGGAAAGAGAAATGCACCAACCATATTCGGTCCCCTCACTGCCACTCACGATCGCCATCAATCGACCCGCTCGCATCGCCGTCCTTGATGACTTCGACCTCGCCGTTCTCCTCTACTTCTTCCATCTCGTAGGCGTACTGAGTGCAGTCAAAAGAATGGGGAAGAGATGAGATCGGGAATGAAGTTTGTGGCGTGCCGATAATCAAACTATTTCTTCCCCGCAGCCTGACCCCGGCCCCCTCAAAAGACAGTCACCCCCTCACCTCCTGCAGCAGTCTCGCCCGAATAATCTGCTCATCCTTGGACAACACCCGCTTCTTGGGGTTCTCGACATTGCCCGAGGTGAACTCGCGGAGGGACTCAAGCTCTTTGACTGCAACGCGAACATCAAAAAAAAAATTCAGCGTTGAACATGGGGTCTGCCAAAACCCCATACACACCATACTCTCCCTACGCACCTTTCACAGCCTCCAAAGCCTTCACCCTCGCCTCCTCCTCTTCCGCCTTGGTTTTAGCCCGCCTGACCTCCGTTCTCCGCAGAATCTCATCAACGGTCTCAGTGACGGACTCTTCCTGTGGAGAATCATCAGCAACGACCTCCCTTCTAAGCTTAATCCGCAGAAAATCATGCGGTCCGAATGAGAAAACTCACAGTGGCTTCACTCAGAAACTCGGAAATGACCTCTCGCTTTTCGTCGTCTTCGATGCTGTCCTCGCTGCAGATCTGTGCAGACGGGGGAGGGGGTTGGACGGGGCCAAGGGGTGTGGGGAGTGGGGAGGGGGGTGAGGGGGACGCACCTGCGAGATGTATTCCGAGAATGCCTCGTCCTCTATTTTAAGGGAGAGGAGTGCGGAGGTGAGCCATTCTTCCCAGTCGGACTCGACTGTCATTTTGGGATTTGGCGGTTGGAGGAGAATGGGAGTAAGCGGCCGTCGGAGTATTATCAAACGGGCAAAGGGGGCAAGGACTGTGTTGGAGGTGTCAGAAGAAACATCATGTCCGATTGAGCAAAATTTGCTTCGCCGGGATCGAATCACAAGCGTCGACGACAAGTCCCAAAGCCCAACCCAAGACTCACAAACGACAGGGTCCATCTCACGCGAAACAGAGACAAAGAAAAAGCCCAGAGATGGCAGCCCCCAAAGTCCTCGTCCTCGTCGCGGACGGCTCAGAAGAAATGGAGGCCGTTATCACAATCGACTGCCTCCGCCGCTGCCAGGTACGCCACCCTCCCTTCTTTTCCCCCCCCTCCCCCATCACACACCCACTAACAGTAACATCCACCCCCAGGTCGAAGTAACAGTCGCCGGCCTCCTCTCCACCTCCCCTATAACCTGCGCGCGCCTCACAACCCTCCTCCCCGACACATCCCTCCCCACAATCGCCGCATCCGCGCCCAAATCCTTCGACGCGATCGCGCTCCCCGGCGGCGTCGGCGGCGCCAACGCATTCGCGGGGTCCACCGATCTTCATGCAGTTCTGCGGGCGTTCGAGAAGGAGGGGAAAATCGTTGCGGCTATTTGCGCGGCGCCGATTGCGCTTAAGGCTGCGGGGGTTGGCGTTGGGAAGAGGATTACTTCGCATCCTTCTGTCAGGGGGGTGGTTGTTGATGGTAGGGGTCGTGAAGTTTTGGGTTGGTGGGGGCTTTTCGAGTGATTTGGGCTTATTGGGTTGAGTTTCCTTCCTCCTCCTCCCCTCATGCGATGCAGACTACAAGTACTCGGAGGAGCGCGTGGTGATTGATGGGAAGCTTATCACCAGGTAGTCGGCTGTGGAGGGGGGGATCACTCCAAACCCCGCAATTTCTCCTTCCTGACCACCCTATCCCCCAGTCGCGGCCCCGGCACAGCGTTCGAGTTCGCTTTCGCAATCGCTAAACAGCTCAAGGGGATCGACGCGGTTCTTGAGGCGGTCGACCCTATGCTTCTACCCCCTGGGTCGTACTAGTTGGAGTTGCTTGGCGTGCTGTTGCTTGTGATTGTCGAAGGGGGTATATGTCGATTGGTTGAATAGCAGTGTTCTCTTTTTTTGTTTGTACACGACAGTGTTCTCCTCAAATATCAGTCCTACTGCTCACTGTGCTGACCCGGATCTGGTCCCGCAGTTCTTCTCGATTCCCACCCCACCTCCGACCCCTTCCGCTCCCCCTCAAGACCCGCAACGTGATCGTCACCATGTAAGAGCTCCCTGCACCACCAAAACCCACAAAGCCACAACCCCCTGCCCACGAATCTCACTGGAAAAAAAACCCACATTCCTCCCCGACAGGACCGATCCCGCCATGCACCTGGCAGACATAAACCCCCATGCCCTCCCGGACGCCGACGCCGGCAGAGTCGCCCGCGAATCCCTCAAACGATCCTTCGCATTCATTGCGCCCATCGACGCAGCTAAAGATCTCGCCTGTCTAGATGCGAACCACAAGTGATTCCTTGCTCGTTTTTTTCGCGTTTTCTTTAGCACGCTAGCTGCTATCGGGAGGGCTCACTGGGGTTCCGCCATGCATTCGCTGCAGAGTTGAATGTGGCTACGCCTGCAGAGCTTGGGGAGGCGATGAAGAGGTTTATCGGTTGGTGAGGTTGATCATGGGCACGTTCGAGGGGGGAGATCACACACTCCACATTGCAAGTGCGTTTCTTGTTCCCCACAGCCTCCACACCTAGTCTGACCTCCTGAATGATCCCCCTGCATGGTTGCTTCCTAGTTGTTGGTGACACCTGCCCCCAGTGGGCAACCACCCTCTCGCTCAATTTCGACGCGCAGACCCAAAAGGTTGATTTGCTCGCGCGGCAGGTTGGCATCCAAGCCCATACTCTCCTCTCTCCTGGTCGCGGCCCCGGCACTGCGTTCGAGTTCGCTTTCGCGATGATCTCGCTAAAGAGCTGAGGGGGGTTGACAAGGTTCTTGCCGCGGTCGACCCTGTGCTTCTGCTCCCGGGGTCGTACCAGCAGTAGATGCCTGGCGTGCTGTTGCTCGTGATTCTCGAAGGGGGTGTATGTCAATTGGTTGAATAGCAGTGTAATTTTTTTTGGTTCGACCGCGATGCTGCTCGGGCCCTCTGAAGCTTCAATTCGTCTTTTACCCTGGGGGAAAACATGCTGCCTGTGCTTAATCTTCTTCCGAAACGCAAGTCCCGGCGACTTGCATTACCAGACCTATGATAAGAACGGCATCGCCTCTTTTTTTGGCGTCCACAGCTCAGAGTCAGTATCCCCCTCCTTTTTTTACGCGTGTCCCTAGGCCCTCTCATACAATTCCTTGAGCGACGTACCCACGCCTGCTCTTTGACGCGATCGCGCTCTCGGGCGCAGTGAACACCCTCGCCACCTCCGGTGCGGAGCTGACCGCCGGTCAGGGGAGAATTTCGCTACCACCATCCCGCCGCGCCGATTCCGTCACTCCCTGCGTTCCTGACCAGGTCATTAATTCTACACAAGGTTGCCGATCAGCTGTTTTTTGTTTCTTTCGAGTGGCCCCTCGCCGTCCGCATTCCACTCACTTGGGGAGCAGCTAACGGCAATATGGTCAGTCATCACCAAATGATCGCTGCGTTGCGATGACATCGTTCGTGGCCTTCGTGCTGAGTGCTGACCTGATCAGCTAATCAGCTCCAGGGGCGTCGTTGCTTCCGCGGCTCGCGGGGTCTTTCTGGTCAACATCCCCCTTTCTTTCGCGTTGGCTGCGCGAAAAGTAGCCTTGCTTTTGGGATAGGGGAATGAACCACAGATATCCGTCCCTCAATCAATGCATTCTTTTGGTGGCCGTACAGCTCCTGGAGGCGCAGATCCCCTGTACCAAAATAAAAATTCGGAATATCGGCTGCCCCCCGGCTGCCCCCCCCATGCGAGGTCCGGTTCGACTACTGCGAATTGCGAATCGGGAGTGCCGCAGCCATCTGCTCATCCATCCATCTGCGCGTCTCCCCTGTCTCATGAATCTCCTCCCAAATAGCGACCTACGCATTGCAACACACTCGCCACTTATAGACGACATTCTCGGGATATCCTTGTCGCTGCCATATGCTCGCCACGCCCATTGTGCGGGCTCGCTCACATCACGTCCCTCCGTTCGAGTATCGGCTAGTGAAGTCTAAAATGACGTAATCTCGCTAGGCAATTTTTTTTTTTTTGCGGAGGAGCGGAAGACGGGAACATCAGCACCGGGTGGTCGCTGAGGAGGAGGGCTGCTGGCTGCCATGACATCGGTTGTGGCCTGGGTGCGATTATGCTTGGCAAATAAGCTCCAGGGGGCTGACATCTCTCCTTGCGGTCTTTCCAGTCAACACCCCCTCTCTTTCGCGTTGCATGCCCGAAAAGCAGCCTTGCTTTTGAGAAAGAAAGTGGATTGAAAGACAGATAACATCCGTCCCTCCATGAGTTCAGTCTGTGGGGGCCATACAATCCGCTTGTCCCAGAGTCGCAGATCCCCGTATACCCCCCAAAAAAACCCCTGCATATCGGCTCCCCCCCCAATGCGACATCCAGTTCGGCTACTGAGACTTGTGATTCTGCCGTGCCACTACTCATCTGCGCCGCATGCCCCCTGCCTTCTTTGCGCGTCTCCCCTGGCTCATGAATCTCCTCCCAAAGAGCGACCAACGGGAGAGTCAACGCGCTCGTCGCTTGTGGACGTGGTTCTGGAGATATCATCGCTTCCATACGCTCGCCGCGCCCATCGTGCGGGCTCGCTCACATCACATCACTTCGTTCGAGAATCGACTGGTGAAGTGTGCCTGTTTACGAGCAACTTCTTCTGTATATTTTTTTGAAGAGCGGCTAACGGGAACATCACCACCAGGTGAGGGGG
>KZ994411.1:0-11962 GCA_003614705.1 Blyttiomyces helicus | reverse complement strand
TTCAAGATTTCTTGAAACTCTGATCCGTGTCTTGGTTTTCGACTTTTTGGCGGATCTGAGTGGGCGCGAGGGTTTGTTCTGTCTTGACGGTTAGGAATTTCGCTCCATAAATTACATCCGGGTTTCCTTCTATATTTGTTTTAGTTGTTGAAAGTCACATTTTATTTGATTGTTAATTTCATAATACACAGCAATCTTTAAATATGTTTTTATTATTTTGTACATTGTTCACTTATTCAATTCATGACAATAACACTTTCCCAACAAAATGTTTGTCAAACAACTTGGCTTAAATTTCAACAGTTAAACACCCTCTGTACATAGCTACGTCTGATGTGTTAGCATGGTCGTTATAAGTAGAAGGCGATGGACTACATGGCAAGTCACGCAACGTTCAGCCCTGTCAAACGAGGACGTCCAGCCTAGCAAGCTCTGTGTGCTAGTACGCTATGTCTGTTGACAAGGACCTGCCCTGTCGAACCTATAGTACAACGGACTTGTTCAACCACAGTCGCAGCACAGACAAGCACCGTCCAACGATGTTTTAAAAAGTCTGTGGGACAACCATGATCGATGGACTGCGCTGTGCTGTACTGGAAGTATTTTCCAAGTTGCTAACCGACATCAAAACCAATTGAACATTTTATTTATCGATAAATAACATTGTAAACATGTTATTATTTTTTGAAGTTTTTGATATTTGCTGACTAAAATTAAAACAATTGAACATTCCGTTTATCAATAATACTCTCAGGTTATGTTTTTCTTGTCCAGCGTTTTATTTTTTCTCCAGATTAATGACTGCCATGAAAACCAATTGAGCATCCCATTTATCGATAAAGCAAAACCTTTATATATAAACATAAAAAACATAAAATACCAATAGCATATTCGACTAAGCAACGAAATGACATTTGATTTTCAATCTTTCTCCTGGGTTGTGGATGACGGGACACCATACAAAGACGAATTTGATGAAATGGAGTTCACTGTTCGTATCTTTGGTAAAACTCGATTAGGGGAGTCAGTCGCAGTATCGGTAACCGGTTTTCATCCTTTTTTTTGCGTCAGATTCGATTCGAACATTTCAAGTGTGTACGAATATGATCGTTTGTTTTCCCTGCTTCAAGAACAATTGGTCTCTTGGGAATTGACAGCGGAGGAAAGATATCAAAAGGTTGCTCAATTTCCAGATCATCTCGACGATCTTGAAGATGAGGACAAAATTTTACAAAGAACGACATTGTGGGGGTACACGTTCGGAAGAAAAGTCCCCTTTTTCAAATTTTCGTTTAGAAGCATGCAAGCTTACAAGAAAATACTCAACATTTTCACAGCATGTCATGAAAATAAACTTTCTGAAATGGAGATGTCGGACTTTTATGATGAATACTGTTCTCTTGGTTCAAAAAAAGGACGCAACAGTTACCACATTCAGAACGAATTTATTAAATCATCTGCAGAGGAACTTAAAGTTTCGGAAAGAATCTTGAGATGGATAACAAAATTGGGAGCAAAAGATTTACCATTTGGATTTGCTTCTGGGAAAGTTTTCGAGAAGATTGACCATATTCTTCGTTTCGCTCATTTAAAAAAGTTGAAAATGGCTGGTTGGATCAGACTAAAACATTTTTCGAAAGTCCATCTTGATTCAAAGTTGACTACATGCTCAACTGAGTTGACAGCTAGATATGATGACCTATCTTCTATAGAATCCGACGATATTTGTCCAACAATCAAAGAAATGGCTTTCGATATAGAAGCTTACAGCTACGACGATCGGTTTCCGGATCCACAGGAAGAGAAAAATGTTGCATATCAGATTGGCATCACTTTCAAAAATTATGTTGATAGAGGATTTCACCGCTTACTTTTGCATTGCAAAACACCTGATGAATATCAAAAGTATGAAAGACATTCTGTTGGACAAGAACGATTTGGGTATTGTGACGAAATAGATGACATACAAACTTGCTTAAGGTCTGGCAAACCCGTTGGTGATTGCAAGAACAGGGAATGTCTGGATGATACCGAACAATGGTGTCATGCTATTTTTATTACAAAAACCATTGTTGAAAATTATTCAACTGAAAAAGAACTTTTGCTCCGTTTCGCAAATCTAATTGTTGAAGAAGATCCAGACTTGATTTATGGATACAATTCAGACAAGTTTGATTGGAATTATATTGTAGAAAGAACCAAAATTGCAAATTGCGAGCGTGCATTTTCACGAATTTCAAGAATCAAGGATTTCGAATGCAAGATTGAAAACACAACCTTCAATTCTTCGGCTTACGGAGATAATAACTATCACATACTTGACATTCCAGGAAGGTTGAACATTGACCTGATGGTATGGATTCAAAGAAATATGCCAGTTGATCGCTATCCTAGTTACAGTTTGAATTCAATTTCAGAAAAGGAGCTGGACGACAAGAAGCGAGATGTTGACGCAAAAGAAATCTTTCAAGCTTTTCGGACGGGATGCTCGAAAGAACTCGCGAAAATTGGCGATTATTGTTGTCAGGACACAGTTATTGTTCAAAACCTTGTTGTTAAATTGGACGTTGTCACGCAAATGTTCGAAATGGCAAACATCACCGACACCCCACCAATGTGGCTTTTGCAAAAAGGTCAACAGATTAAATGTTATTCTCAAATATCGAAACAGGCTATGGAACTGGGTTTTCTGATTCCGGTGGTTGATGGTCGCGATGATGGCAAATTCAAAGGTGCCATTGTTCTTCCGCCGAAAATCGGAAAATACGACACTCCTGTCGCAGTGCTCGATTTTGCCAGCCTCTATCCATCTATCCAAGTTGCCTGTCAGGTTTGCTATTCGACGATTGTTCTCGACGATTCACTCCATAGAAAATTAAAAACCATGAAAGATCGAGGTGAAACGACATTAGTCAACAATCACCATTTTGTTTTACATGAAGGGACTCTTTTCGATATTATTGAATGGGAAGAAGAAATGATTGTATATCGAAACAAAGAAACCAACGAAATCAAATGGTTTCCATCGGAAGACGAAGCCAAATCTGTTCAAGCCAAAAAGGAAATCGAAGCCAATATCAAAAGAAACGACGACAACGAAATCGTAACTTGGCGAAAAGAAAAAAAGACTTATTCATATTCTTTTGCGCAAAAACAGCCATGCGTTATACCAGAACTGCAAGTTCGGTTGAAAAAAAGTCGTAAAGCAGTCAGAGCGATCATGGCGCCGTTGGAGCATTCTAAGGAACCTGAGGATATGTTGCGATATCGCGTTCTTAACGGAAGACAATTGGCTATCAAAGTATCCATGAATTCTCTCTATGGCTTCACAAGCGCGTTTATGATGAATCTGAAGCCATTGAGTGCTGCTGTAACTGCCAAAGGTCGAATGATGATTGAGCAAACAAAAGCATTCATGGAAAACGATTTTGAAACGATAGCGAAAACAAGATATTGGACTCTGGAAGATGTTTCAACATTTTTTACACCAGACGGGAAACAAATTGTTGCAAAACAGCTGGACGATCAATGGGTTTTTAGCCTTAAAGATAAAGAGATATTTCGTGGTCCCATCGGAGTAACACCTGATGGTTGGTCAAAAAAATACCCGATGGTAATTCAGAAAAAAAAGACTTATATCGGTTTAAAGTATGAAATGGACGAAATAAGATGGAAAATCGATTACAAAGGAATAGCTTTAAAACGTCGAAATTATTGCGACTTTGCCAAGACCGTGCTCTGGAAAGTTACCTATCCGTCACTAGGAATCGAACCTTTCGAAAAAAAAGGCAAGAAGTTGTTCAGAAAGGTTGATTGGAACTTAAGCGAAGGACCAGATAAGGCCGTCGAAGAATTGGAAAAACATCTCTCAAAACTCGTCAATGACGACGTTGATATGGACGATTTTGTCATCTCCGCGAGTTTAAAAGCAAATTACAAAGGTGCTCCATGTGAAGAATGTTTAGGAAAGCAAAAAGTCCCTTGCGAAGCATGCTTGGGGAAACGTAACAAAGAAAACTGCACATCATGCAGAAACAAAAGAAAGAAAGATTGTGGTAACTGCGGTGGTCGTGGTATAGTTGTGAACTTGCCTCACGTTCAACTGGCAAAACGCATGAAAGACCGCGATGAAGGAAGTGCACCTCAAGCTGGTCAACGGTACGGATATGTTGTAGTGCAAGAAGATTCACGAAGTTCCAAACTCTATGAAAAATCTGAAGAAACAAAGTATGCAAAAGACCACAACATCCCTCTTGATTATTTATTCTACTTGAACCAGCAGATTCGCAAACCAGTCATCAAATTTCTTTCTTTGATTGGAAGAGAAAATGAGGCGCAAATTGTTTTCGAAAATATTCAAGAACAACTGTTTCGACAGCTTCAGAGAAAGCGGTTTGTTAGAGCGAATGAGGTCAAAATGGGATTCTTCAACGTCAATGGGAAACGTCCCATGCCTGTCGAACCATTAAAGCCGCCGAAAAAAACGACACTGACAAAAAAAGAAAAAGAGTGCAAGGCAATCAAAGGGATGCAGCCGATCTCAAGTTTTTTTCAAAAAAAATTAGAATCAATTACAAGTATATAAAGTTTATGAAGTTATCTGTCCAAAACACATATTCATCGATTTATCTTGCATTTTGTATAAATCATCATGTTGCATATTTTACATTATATTTTCGCTTTTTGATGATTTTTGCGATAAATCTCATTTGGTCCAGCCCAATTTTTCATTCATGTTTATCGATAGAGTTTTTGAAATACAAAAACTTTAAGACGCCAGGAGTTGCAAATCGAGTCATTGTACAATCTCATCAAACATGATTCCAACCTTTTCCGACGAAAATTCCGACAAGTGTCTTACCAAATCACGTGAAGATATCAAAATCGGAGATTTTCTCATCGATCCAACGGGAGAAAGGAAAATCGTTAGATTCGCATACGACACCGGTTTGATTAAAACTTTCAAAGTCCAATGCACGAGTTTGGTAAACAAAACTATCCAACATGATTTTATAGCAAGTGAAAAGGATATGTTTTCTGTCCATTTCTCAATGTTTCCAACGAAGAGTTTTGATCACAAAACAAATATGTTTACTTTTAAATGGATTGCCGATGAAACACTTTTTGCCAAACAAATTTCGATTTCAAATGTTGCACACGCAAAGGCTCTGTGGACAGATCTTTGCGACCGTAAAAAAGATAATATTTTGCAACTTTCTCTTGTGGATCTTGCCAGTTTGCCAGAATCTCTAGTCGAAACCTGCTTCATAGTTGATGTATACGATGGAAAGTGGTCCTTCAAAATCTCTGATTGTCAATTAAGGAAGAAACGTTGCATCCTTGTGAAAGGAAGAAAATTTGTAGATGTATATGGTCTTACATTTACCAAGTAAATGTATCTTATCTTCTGGTTATTTGTTGTTCGCCGGTAGTATATAGACAGTCTGTGACAGATTTACCTTCGAGGTTATCCATTTTCATGGAAATACAACCTTTTCAGTTTCTGTTACAACAACACTCACTTTCCTACCGAAATGTTCTTAGTCACTTTATATGATTTCTTGTTATTAATGTACTTTTTGAATTTCCGTTTTTGCTTTGCTTTTAACTTAGCAATTCCACGTTCTTTTGAACATTGCATTCTGTCCAAATTCAGAACCATCGAACATAATTTACCAACACTTTTACCATCGCAAAAATGAATTGTGTCGCCGTGATCTTGATAGATTGTTTGGAATGTTCTAACTCCAGGATCAAACGCTGAAATCAATCTGTGTTCGTCCACAAGCGAACTTGTCGCTTGAACTTCGTAAGGAACCATCAAGTAAAAGTCGAACCCATCGAAATGTAAGGAAAAATCATGCTCGATGGTTACAGGCAATTTCTCATGAATTTTTATATTGTTGTGGAAATAAGTTGGCAAAATCTGGAATGTGTGATCGTCAATCCTTTTGAAGCATACTTTTTCAAAGTTGGTCAAAGTAAACTTTGGATCTTTTTACTCTTTTGTTATCGATAAACACAGTCCAAAAGTTATAAAGTGCTTGCTGGGCGGAAAATAAAAAATATCATTTTAAGATAAGACACCATCCTTAACAAAGCCACACAACATGTCCATCGGAGAAAAACATCATCCACTTTCATTCGCGACCTTTGAGAGCGATGAGCTTCCTGTACAACAAGCGGCACCTAATGATAATGTTTCTCATGATCTTGTTTTAAAAAGTGATGTCGACGAAAACCAGGATGGTACAGACGATTCGGAAGACTCCCCTCAGAATGCAGATAATTCTTCTGTCACAAATATTGGATCTGGAACCCCGGATGTTGTAGGTAATTCACCCACAAGAAGCGAGTGCGACACATCATCAGATGATACCGGTGATAATCCCGCAGCTGCTTATATTGGATCGCAACTGCCACCCTCCGCTGACATTGTGAGCCCCAAAGATTCAGTCAGCAATCCCATTAACTCTGTTAAGAATCCTTTAAACGAGATCGGAAAAGAAGTGTCGAACTTGCCCTCGCGTCAACAAGTCACATTTTCGAGCAAAACCGACCATGATTTCATTGCCGAATACTGGCCGGACGATGTTGACGAGATTTACATTTATGACCAAAATGGAACAATTATTTCTACTGTCGATGTCACACTGAAAAATCGCAATTTGATAAAAACTTCCGTCAACAGCCATCTGCATTTCTTTAAACACGCTATGGTCAAGAATGATGTCAAATCTATGGCTTGTGTTGAAAAACTGGAGTATATAAAGAGCACTTTATCTTGGTGGTCCTTTCTTTGTAAAAAGATACGCATACGTTGATTTTCATGTATGTGTAGAACTTTGTGTATTCCTTGTTTTATTTATTATCGTAATTCTATATTTTGCTTTACACCCTTGAAGATTTAAAACGCCGGTTTTCACCTTTGTAAATCCACGAGGTTTGGTCTTTTCATACCGTGTAAATTTTGATTTTGTAATACCGATGTAGTATCACTGAGTAAGCCTCTGGCTTCTTTTTAGATAATCCGGTCTTCCTAACCTGTTTATCTCATCTAATGTTATTCTCAAGATATTCCTTGAAGCATTCGTATCTCTATTCCATAGCCCTGAGCAAGTCTTACACTTGACAAGTCCGTGTCTTAAAATACGACCATTTCTCCAAGGTCTTGGATTTTCACATTCTCTAAATGTTTTACATATTCCATCATCACTTTCACAATTACTACATCTACAACTCGTTCTAAATTCATCCACAAGATATACTTTATATCCTGCTTTTCTAAACAAAGTTCTAAATCCTTTTCCTTTCACAGGTTCTTTGAATTTACGTTGTTGGTATTGTTCAAAATCACCAAATGCTATAACCGTTTCTTCTGGATTACCGTATAATTTACAAAAATTGTTAAGCATTTTACTTTCACTTCTCTTACGATTTATAAATGAACTTAATTTTAGCTTTCTATAAATATTCTTTTCATAAAATACTTGTAATGCTATATTCATGATGTTTTTCTGTTTGATGTAGTCCTTAAATTTATCAAAATCTAAGGTTTTCTTGTTGTAATGACTTAATGCAGTTTCCCATTCAACTATATTCTGATCATCAATCGTCGTTTCTAATTTGTTTTCTTGTAAGATGTTTCTATATTTCTTTTGCTTAGTTTCTTTACGTCTTTGGTCTTGTGTATATCTAAATTTTTCTACCTTTCTGGTTCGCTTATACCAGTTATTTTAGACGAAGAGAAAAATTTACGAATGGCAGGTATCATTTTCATAATAGCATCAGTTTTTACCTTGTTATTATCAAGTTCATATAAAGTTGTGCTCATTTGGTCATCTAATTCCAACAATTGAATTAATTTTTCTATAATATCATCTTGTTCTTTTTTGTATAGTTCAGTTTTTTTACGCATTGTCGTATTTGTTATTTCGTATGAGAAAACGTTATCTACGAAACGTCGAGTCCAAAAGTATATAAATAGGTGTATTTTTTAAAACCGGCGTTTTAAATCTTCAAGGGTGTAAATTTATCAATTTTAATTATCAAAATAAATTATGATGCATAATGAAACTCGACTTTTCGTATCATCTTATCTCGAAAAGTATTTTCCGACATGTGGAGATATCTATGAAGAAATGATTTATCGTCATGTCCAGAAAACATTTCCATTGAAAAAGGGTTGGGACTTTCTATTGTTTAGAAAATGCTATCACAAAAAGGCAAGAAGTATCTTGGATAACATTTCCAGAAATAACAGCTCATTGAAGAATAAACTTGACTCCGAATCTCTCACATTTGAAGAAGCGGTAAAGATGGACGCTAGAATGTGGGAACCAGAATTATGGCAATTCGACAGGGTTGATCCTCAAGAAGAACAACAAGAAATAAGAGAAGGCACCTTTCCTTGCAAAAATTGTCAGAATAAGGGTGTGTACGCTCGAAACACAAATCATCGTGAAGTTCAAACGAGATCTGCAGATGAACCCATGACCATTATCAATCAGTGCTTTACTTGTGGTAAAACATCGCGTTTTTCATCTTGATTCAAAACAGATATTAGTTGGTTGTTTATTGTTTATTGTTTATTTGTTATTCGTTATTCATGAGCGTTATTCACTATATGTAAAATTATTATATTTCCAATATAAATAAAATATTCTAGCGTTTACACCATCTTGGTAAATATGAAAAGACAACAACTGAAAGAATTTAAAATCAGCAAACCTCGCATAACAAGAAATCAATTGGAAGAAAAATTGGGGTTCCTGTTTTTTTTTGATAATGACCCGGGAATTTCTATCGAATCATCTTCACATAAAAATATATACGAATTTCAACAAGCGTTATTGGATAATTTCACTCGGTGTTTAAATCTAACATCGCACTGTCAACTTCGTTGTGTAATGGTGGACGATGTCGAATTTCAAAGCAAACTCAGAAAATTACATAAAGAAGTATTTGAACTGTTTAAAAAGTTTGCGATAGAAATGGAAGACGTTCATAGTGTGAATTCATTGGAACGCAACATGAAGATAAAAACGTCAACGTGGTCACAGAGCAGCTTGAACGAAAAGATAATTTTTGCAAACGAATTCATGACACAGGCCGAAAGTATATATGATCGGTGCTTGGATGTTATTCTTGAATTCCTTCCTGGGAATATTTTTATGCATTTGTAAAATTAGATCAAACAACATTAGTCAAAAAAACAAATTATATTCAAAAAACCAAACAGTATTCGAAAAAACATTAAAACAAAAAACAAAAAATAAAACCCAAAAAAAGAACATCAAAAAACCGAATTACAAAATTTAAAACACAGCGCAAGAAATGCAGAAAAAAGTTAAATGCGGATGGGAATTTTTCGTCACTGGACACCAGTCAAGGTTGGAAAATGCGTTTCGTACGCATCCGCGGTCGGAGAAAGAACAGTCAAACCTTCTCTGCGATTTTGTGAATTCTTTGGAGCGCGCCTTCCGCCCTTGGCAGTGTGACCCGTTAAATGGTCACGGTTGACAACGCGAGTCGCATCTTCCATCTCGATGTCGTCAAACTGATTCACAATTTGTTTTGAGTTGAATTGTTCGAGGTTGCTCAAAAACCGCAGGATCGGATCAAGGACATGAACAGATTGCTTTTGAATAAATGTTTCAACATGCTCAATTCTGATTGGCTCTCGGTTCACGAGATATATTCCGTGAAGGCAATATAAAAAGTCGCGCATTGGATGGTTCCTCGGAAGTTTGTACCGTTTCAAAATGTAAGTATCCCTATACACATACATTGTGTACTTTCTGAGAGATACAAGCAATCTGTCGATGATATCGAAGACAGCATTTGATCCAAAATAGTTTCGAAAAAGTGTCCGTTCTTCTACTGAACATGCCAAATAAGATAGATGCATTGCTGGTAAGTTTTTTCGCAAGGAACTGGCAATTTTGAACCATTCATAGTCAACTTTCCATCGAATGGTGGGAGAATCGCCAGTTGAGTTTTTCGTAAATATGATACCGCGGCGAATGTGCATTTCCTGATTTTTAAGATTGCTTCTGCATTCTTCTGCAGACAGTGAGTGTGGACTTCCGCACCATGATAGCCCGTGTTGAGAAATAGAAGAAGTTTCAACAAATGTTCCGATATGACGAGATCCAACATAAACAAGTTGTGGAACTCGATGAGGAATCACAAGTTGGTTTTCTGGATGTAGCAAAATAAAACTGTGCGTCTCGTCTTTTGCAAGATCGCGCTCGAAAAGATTAAAAGGTGCCTCAGAAACCGTTTCACAGAGAAGTCTGTAAAATGTTTTCGAAGATGACCATCTCGCACGAGTTGCGTCGATGCACCGATTCGTTGACACAACCCATTGATCGTCGATATATGAAACCCTCAGAACGGTTCCATCTTCAGCTTCTTCGAGAGCATATGTATCGGGAGTATCAAGGTAGGACATTGCTTGGTCAATGTCGACGTCGCAAATGTTGTCCATGCCACGAGCTACTATTTCAAATGTTTTCTTTCGAAGAATTATCCCGTTGCATTCGAGAACAACGGGATCAGACATATCAGAAAGTTCCGTTGGGTGGATCAGGAAAAGGTCTGGGCGCTTCCTATCTAGTGAATATCTCAAATAAAACGGCGACCTGTGAAGAACTTGATTAAAAAGGTCGCGAAACGTTTTCTCTTTATTCACGTCACCAACGACTATTGACGGGTTGCCGTTTTTAATCCATGTCGAAATCAAATTTGTGAGTGCAGCCATTTTTCACAATTTTCAAAGTTGCAATATCTATAATTGAAAGGAACAAGCACGAACACCTTTTATATAAAGTGGTTCGGCCTTTCCACTTTGGTATTATCGATAGATTTTCTATTATTTTGTCACAATTGATCAATATTCGAAATTGTTGATTTCGTTTTTGAAGTAAATTTACTTGCGCATTTTCCTTCTCGACATAAAGAAAACAATTTGATTAATGAACCCAATAATTATGTTACTATTTTTCTTCATGTTGGCAATATTTGTCATTACTGTAATATCTACAAACCACATTAAAAGCAAATACATAGCGAATGAGATAGCTCGCACAAAATCAAATTACCAACTAGATCCAGTTCCAGTTGGAAGTGTTCCCCACAAAGTGTTTTATGCCATGTTCAACGATGACGACACTTTGCAATTGGGTTTGATGCCGTAACTCGATATTTTCAATATTGATAATACATTATGCAGATACATAATTTACAACTGATAATTGATTAGAATATTTCTTTTTGACTGTCTATAACTAACACAAACAACGCAGAAAGTAAAAAAAACAATGTCGTCTCTAGGAAAAACGAGGAATAAAAAACGAACCAAACGTAAAGTAAAATATCCAACTTTAAAAAGATCAACAAAATCTGTAAAACTGTCAAAAATATCAATAAAACGATCAAAGAAGTCAGGAAAACGATCAAGAAAATCGCTATCCTTAACAGGTGGTGGACTTAAAAAAATTTTGCAGTTCGAAGTTGCATTTAAAGAAGCAAACAAATCTTTCCCGGTTTCACGTGCACAGTTGAAAGAAATGTACAAATTAATAAAAAAGGAAGAAAAAGATTTAAATCTCGAAAATAATCAAGAGGAAAAAGACCCATATCCAGACATAGATCAAGTTATCGAATTAGGAAAGAAATGGTCTCGGAAAAGCAAAGGAGTGAGCACAAGCACATTGGATCTTCTCCGTAGATTGTAAATCACTTTTTCTTTTTTTCTTTTGGCTTCAATGTTTTTACCGAACACAACATGTTTGCATCTATCGAAAGCATTCCAGCGCAGTTATCGAACTGCCCGTCGTAATTGGGTGCAGAAAAAACAGTAATTAGCTTTCGATTGGCGAAAAATTCATATCCGTCTTCGACCACCTGATGTGCCCTGCAAACCAAGTCAATATCGTTTTCACGACAAAACCTTTCC
>KZ994410.1:0-11964 GCA_003614705.1 Blyttiomyces helicus | reverse complement strand
CAATCCAGCAGCAATTAGTAAGGGTCAATGTAAGGAGCCAGCTGTGGCTGTCTCAACATCAATAAGTAACCAGGGTAGCAAGAGGAGCCAGCTGTGGCTGTCTCACCCTTAAGCGGGATTATTAATTAGTAAAGCACCTGAGACGGCCAGAGGCGGCTCAATACAGGATCGGTTGGTAAGCGAAGCGACATCGCAATCGTCACCCTCACCAACAGAACCTTCATCAACAACAAAGGAGCCAGCTGTGGCTGTCTCAACACCCTTAGCGGTTCAACAATGATCTTTAAGATAGACTTGAGACGGCCACAGGCGGCTCCATGTAATGGTGATCGAAAGCGAAGCGACCCGTGCATCATTCACCTAACCGTGCAGCCATGATTAACCTTCAGCGATCATCAGTAAGCGGAGCGACCTTGTCATCATGGGTGACACCCTCATCATCAGTTTAGCCAGCGGGGTTGACATCACCACCTCCGTCATCACCCTCATTCACATCATGGTCACCAGGGGAGCCAGCTGTGGCTGTCTCATGCAACCCTGATTATTAAGTCAACACGAGACAGCCACAGCTGGCTCCTTCAGCTATAACCGGTAAGCGAAGCGACCTAGGTTTACATTCAACCGTGCAGCGATGATTTAAACGGTTCAACCAAGAGGAGCCAGCTGTGGCTGTCTCAACTTGCAGTGTAGCTCGTTAGTTAAACTACCCGAGACAGCAACAAGCTGGCTCCATGCAACTAGGATCAGTAAACGAAGCGACCTGTGGATCATGGATCAGCATCAACAGGCTAACAAGTGCAGCATGAATGGATAGTCACCACCGTAAACACCCTCGATATCAACAGGATCGACATCAGAACCGTCATCACCACCATCAACAGCGGGGTCATCATCAATGAGTTCAGCACGAATCGATAAACCATCACCCTCATCCTAACCGTGACTAACTTAAGTTCAACCTGAGACGGCCAAGAGGTGGCTCAATCCATCGTAGTCAGTAAGCGGAGCGACCTAGTTCATCAACTGCAGCAACGATTATGAAAGGTTCATTTTAAGGGAGCCAGCTGTGGCTGTCTCAACAATAATTACTACATCAATCCGAGACGGCCACAGTCGGCTCCATGCAAGTGTTCCTCTAAACGCGGAGCCAGTCAGCTGGGATCCTTGATGGTAAGCGGAGCAACCCATGAGTCCGAGCAACCATGATTATGAACGATCATCCCGAGACAGCCACAGCTGGCTCCCTGCGATTGAGTCCAGTAAGCGAAGCGACCTACCCATCATCACCAGTGCAACAATAATTAATAGAGGACAACCGAAGGGCGTCAGGAGGTAGGAATCCACATACCGATAGAGCTCAACATCATCAGAATGAGTCACCACCAAAGGACCCAGCAGCAATTATTATAAGAGTTTCGTTAGGGAGCAGCTATTACAAGTACCCACAACAGGGAGCCAGCTGTGGCTGTCTCAACATCATAGGTTCATATTCAACCGTGCAACAATGACTAGTAAAGTACCTGAGACGGCCACAGGCGGCTCAATCCAGTAAATGTGATAAGCGGAGCGACGTCGCACATCAAGGGTCAGTCATAATCATCCTAACTCACCATCAAGCGTGCAACCAGAATCGACAATCAACCCGAGACGGCCACAGGCGGCTCCATACATTCATGATGTTAAGCAAAGCGACCTGTTATAGGTTAACCAGCTGAATCGTCCTCATCAACGTCAGAACCATCTTCAACAGCGTCACCACTATCGTCAACGAAAGGAGCCAGCTGTGGCTGTCTCAACGATGCAGAGGGAATTATTAATAGGTCTTGAGACGGCCACGAGGCGGCTCAACTGTAAAGGTTCAACCAGGATTAACAGGGGTCTACGTGATGGAGCTTCAGGATTAAACGAAGGAGCCAGCTGTGGCTGTCTCAACAGTGCAACAGTGATCCGAAGGACAATTCCATCACTAGGAAGGACATCACTGCCAGCAACGGTCATAAAATAATTAGCAACAGGGAGCCAGCAGAGTTAACAATCAAAATCAACCGTGCAGCATTAGTTTATAAATAAGCCACCCAACCACCATGTTATCCTGAATCACCCATCCATCAGCCCAAGAACGAGCCACCTCACCCGCAACCCACCCAATTGAACATAGTAATGCAGCGTTAACTTAAATATAATCCTCCTTAATAAACCGGGGGCGAACACTCGACCAACTCCACGGACATCCTTAATTGAACCATCCGATCCATCAACGATTCAGCTTGAATTTAAAAGTAGTTCACCCGATCAACACGGACCACTGAATAAGCCACCCAACTACACCATAACGAGCTCCTTCACCTGACGATCATGCAATTGAAAGTAACGGCGCAGCATAAATCATCAGTGATGACGAAACGAATTAACCCTCCTAACTTGCATGCAACTCTGATTATGAGTAACCAATTGGTCATACGGGGCCCATGTTAATCCTAAAATCGAGCCAAATGGGTTATAATACAATCCGTTCCACTCAATTCGATTCGGTGACACAAAAAGTGACCCCTCCCGCCATCCATTGATCCATTTACGCAATTGGTACCAATCGGTGTTCAATTCAATCGATCAAATGGGCCATTTAAGACTCAAGATGGGTCTTCAATCCCATGCACTCCGGTAGGGCCATTTACAGGGTCTCCAAGGGTCAATCAGGGGTCAGAAGTCATTTGGGCCATTTATACGGATAGCCGTCTATGGAGGTCCAGAAATGGCCCAAAATAAGGCCTAAATGGTGTTCAATTGGATTGAATTGAAATAAGGATCCATTGGGCCATTTCTGGGTCATAGATCGAGGTCGGACCCCCCCCCCCCATTGGGCCATTTGAGGTCAGGTCGATTAGGCCATTTCTGGGTCATACCCAAGGGTCAGGTCGCTGGAGCCCAAGTAGAGAGCAAGGGGGTGTTAGTGTAGGTGAAAGGAGGGTGGCCTTGCGTACCGTTACCTGGAACCCCCCTCTCCGGAGAAACCAGCCCACAGAGTCCCAGCTTGCTGGGATGCGAAGCACCCGAAGGGCTCGAGGACTGGCTTCGTAGGTGAGGGGGGTGGAAGGTATAAGGTTCGCAACTCGCAGGCCACCCGGTTCACCGAAGCGTGCCCCCGCAGCGTTAGTAAGCGAAGCGACCCTACTCGGCCGTCCGGCCTGGAGGACACTACTCGCGAACCATGAAAGTGAAACGACCCGTGCAGTCCCCATCATGAGTGGGGGCTTGATCGCATCAGAATCGTTGAGACAGCCACAGCTGGCTCCCATTCCGAAGGAGAGTCCAGTCATAACTATGAAACCGTGCAGCCTGAATTGTTAGTTGAGACAGCCACAGCTGGCTCTTATTCCAAAGGAGTATCACTATCACATTCGACGGTGCAGCATGAATTGTTAAAGGACCTGAGACGGCCACAGGCGGCTCAATCGTCCACTGGTCAGTGAGCGAAGCGACCTCGATTCATTTAACAGTGCAGCAATTATTTAAATGGCCCATCAAAAGGAGCCGCCTATGGCCGTCTCACCAAGTTCAACGGTGATGATAAGCGAAGCGACCTGTGCATCATCAACCTGCAGCAATGATCTAAGTAAGTGACTCCATCATCGTAAGCGTAGCGACATCGTGCATCGTCGTTATCATCAGTAAGCGAAGCGCCATTGCATCGAGTTACCAACCGTTCAACCTGAATTGACTATTTATCTGAGACGGCCATAGGCGGCTCCCTAAGTGGGTCATTGGTAAGCGGAGCGACATCGTGTTATGGGTCATAAGCATCATCTCCATCATCACCGACCAAGGAGACAGCTGTGGCTGTCTCAACAAGTGCAGCAGTAATCAGTAAGGACAACACGATCCCCAGGAAGCACATCACCATCAGGGTCTTCACCAACGGAAATGGCATAACCAGATACTCTACCGACGCGACGATCACCATGAATGACATAAACATCTATGGCGAATACACCACCATTGAAGGAGCCAGCTGTGGCTGTCTCAACACCAACAGTGGATATTAATGGGTAGTCGCATGAGACGGCCACAGGCGGCTCAATCCTACTAATCTACCAAGCGAAGCGACCTATTGCATCATCGGTCAGTCAACCGTTCGATTCATTTAAATGAGAAAAAGGCCAGCGGGATCGTCCTCATCAGTCATAAGAACTCCTCGGTAAGGAGCCGCCTATGGCCGTCTCGACGATTCAGCAGTAATAATTATGGTTAACAAGGAGCCAGCTGTGACTCTCACGAGCACCGATTACTAATAGGTAATCCACCTGAGACACCCACAAGGTGGCTCCTTCAACGGCAATGTTGAGCGAAGCGACCTCGTGCAGATCACCGTGGAATCGTCATCACCCTCGACAGTTTAGCCAGCGGGGCGACAGAATCGACATCAAGGGTGCAGCAGCGATTAGTAAGGATTCAGCAAGGGAAGCCAGCTGCGGCTGTCTCAGGTTCAACTTCAATCGGTAAAGTTCATCATCAGACCATTCATCCAGTTAAAGTGACTAGTACCTGAGACGGCCACAGGCGGCTCCTTTCAGTGATCATTGATAAGCGAAGCGCCCCTTTGTTCATTCAACCTGCAGCAGTAATTTACCATTCTACATGAAACGGCTACAGGTGGCTCAGGGTATCAGACTATTAAAGTCCTCAAGGGAGCCAGCTGTGGCTGTCTCAGCAGTGCAACCACGCTCTTTAATCAACATGAGACACCCACGAGGTGGCTCCATTTATTTAAGCTATTAAGCGAAGCGACACCGTTCAGGATCAACGAAGCAGCATTAATTTCAGTAAGTAATCCGAGACACCCATAGGTGGCTCCTTCAATGATAACCGGTAAGCGAAGCGACCTCGAGATCATGTTCAACGGTGCAACCATAATTGATAATCGACCTTAGCAATAAGAGCCAGCTGTGGCTGTCTCAACATCGGTAAACGAAGCGACCTTGTGCAGTACCTATGAACCCGAGCAGCTATGATCTATAAGTGACCTGAGACGGCCACGAGTCGGCTCCATCCATTCGGTTTAATAAGCGAAGCGACCTTGTGTTCATCCAACAGTGCAGCAGTGATCTAAACGAGTTACCCGAGTCGGTTTCATGTGATGAAGATGAGTGAGCGAAGCGACCTCGTTTGGATCATTAACGGGAAGGAATCGCGATCGACTACATCACTATTACCACCGAAGACAACGAGTCACCATCGAGCCAGCTGTGGCTGTCTCATGCAGCAAGAATTAATAGTAAGTGCTGAGACGGCCACAGGCGGCTCAATCATGGTGCAGCAAGGAGTAGTAAATGGTCAACGAAAGGAGCCAGCTGTGGCTGTCTCAACACCAGTAAGGGTATCATCAACCGCAGCAAGGATTATTAGTAAACGACCTGAGACGGCCACAGGCGGCTCAACACAGCGATCATCATAAGCGAAGCGACCCCTTGCTCATCATCTGCAACCCTGATTCATCATCGTATTCAACTTGAGACAGCCACAAGCTGGCTCCATATAACTAATCCTGTTAGCGAAGCGACCCATCAAAGGGCCCATGAACCCGTGCAGCGCCGATTTAAGTGTTACCTAAGCTACTTACCTGCAGCCCTAACTATCAATGATTCACCTGAGTCCCCAACCATGTAACCATGGTTTAAATGTGACTCGAGACACCCACGAGGTGGCTCAATGCAGTAAAAGTGTTAAGCGAAGCGACCCCTTGTTCATCGTCAACCCTGCAACCACGATCTAAAGGAGCTATCCTAATCATCATTCACCTCGACAGGTTAGCCAGCGGGGTTGACATCACCCCGTCACCAACAGAGTTGAGATTAACCGTACAGCCACGGACTGTAAGTGCTACCTGAGACGGCAACAGGCGGCTCAATCTATTGGTGTTGGTAAGCGAAGCGACCTTGCATCATCAACCGTGCAGCCCTAATCTACGTAATCCACCTGAGACGACCACAGGCGGCTCAATACAGAATCGATTGTTAAGCGAAGCGACTTGTACATCGGGGTAAGTCAACCTCGGGATCACCATCGAAGGAGCCAGCTGTGGCTGTCTCAAGAACATTAACGGTTATTAGTAGGTCATAAACGTGAGACACCCACGAGGTGGCTCCATTCAGCAATAATTGGTAAGCGGAGCGACATGTGAATCATCGTCATCATCAACAACCTTAGCAAGAGGAGCCAGCTGTGGCTGTCTCAACGATTCGGCGGTAATTAATAAGGTCCAACCCGAGACACCCACGAGGTGGCTCCATCCGTCATCATCGGTCACTCATCAGCATCGTCGATCGTAAAGGATTAATGAAAGGAGCCAGCTGTGGCTGTCTCGTGCAACATGAATTAGCCAAGGACCTGAGACGGCCATAGGCGGCTCAATCTAATCCTCATGGTAAGTGGAGCGACATAGTTCATGTTGAACCGTGCAGCCATAATTTACATATTCGATCTGACACGTCACCACCAGAACCCTCATCATCCTAACCGTCGTCAACCTCATGATCAACAAGGGAGCCAGCTGTGGCTGTCTCAACACCTCCACCGATGCAGCCAAGATTAATAAGGTTAACCTGAGACGGCCACAGTCGGCTCAACATGAGATCACGCCAGGATTAGCAGGGGTTCAATCTAAAGAAGCCAACGAGCATTAATAGGTCCTCCACCTAGGAGCCAGCTGTGGCTGTCTAAAGTTATGAATGGTAATTAACCTGAGACACCCACGAGGTGGCTCCTTCAATCGGTGATGGTAAGCGAAGCGACCTCATAAAGGATCATCAACAACGTCACCACCCTCAACATCATCATGACCAACATCAACGTCATCAAGGATCACCATCATCAACCTGCAGCCGTGATCATTAATAATAAGATGATCTACCTGAGACACCCACGAGGTGGCTCCTTGTCATAATAGTCGATAAGCGAAGCGACCCGTGCATCAGTCAGTGCAACCCTAATCTGTAGGAGACAACCGAAGGGCGTCAGGAACCAGTAACCTAACGTACGAATGGGCGATGCCCCGAGGCCTCGAGGTTGAGCGAATGAGGAGTGTTGCTATCAATGCGAAGCTAGTTAGTCACCACCATCATCAGTTAACAAAGTGACCCGTGTATCATCAATCGTGCAGCATCAATTTAAATGACTTGGCCGTCCGGCCTGGAGTACTCTAGTGAACCCCCTTACTCTAAACGCGGAACCCCTCGGTTAGGATCATTAGCAGTGAGCGCAGCGGCATCGTTCATCGTCAACATGTGCAAGACTTACTCCACCTGAAGCGATGGTCGTGTTCAACCTGTAACGCATCATCACCCTCAAGGTCATCAGTGATTAGCCAAGGGAGCCAGCTGTGGCTGTCTCAAGCAATGTTAACGTGAGACGGCCACAGGCGGCTCAATCTATTCATCACCTTAAGCGAAGCGACTCCTTGTTTATTCAACGGTGCAACCTTGATCTATAGGTTTAATCCGAGACAGCCACAGCTGGCTCCTTAGATCGGAGTTGATAAGCGGAGCGACATGTACATAACGAATTACCAACCGAGCAACCATGATCTATAGGTTCGCTTGATCCTTCAGTTCAACAATGACTTAAATATGGCTCAATGGAAGTGTTGATAGGTGAAGCGATAGAGTTCAACCGGTTAGCCACCTTCGTCAACAGCAGCATCAACGTCGTTATCAGCAGGGTCAATGTAGCAGTGACTAATAAGGATCCTCGAATTCAATAAGTGAAGCGACCTAGAGTTCGTGTTAACCGTGCAGCGATGATCTGTAAGTGTTCTGCAACGAGGAGCCAGCTGTGGCTGTCTCACCAAGTGAGGATAGCAGTTCAACCAGGATTATGAATCAGCCCGAGACGGCCACAGACGGCTCCATGCAGGATCAAGTGATAAGCGAAGCGACTCGTGTACGTTCAACCTGCAACACTGATTTAAATGATCACCAAGGAGCCAGCTGTGGCTGTCTCACGATGCAGCAAGGATCTGAAATATACTACGACCAACAGTAAGGGCGATATCATCAACGTCTCGATCAACAGGACGCAAGACCACCAACTTGATTGCCATTAAGGACCTACGGATCAACAGATAGATCAGCCCGATCACCAAGTAAACCAAGGTTCACCCACTCGATCAACATCAGGGAACCTGCTAAACCAACAACGGGGCCGTCAATACCATCCACAGGGACGTTAAGACCACCGGATAGACCATCAAGGACATCGGTATAACGTCTACCGGTGCAACCAGGACCAATAACAGCTAATTCATACCCTTCATTATAAGACAGCCACAGCTGTCAACCAAGGTGGTTATTAAACCGTGCAACACTAATTTAAAGTAGGTCCTCTGCTATCTAGGAGGCTATATTGAGACAGCCACAGTTGGCTTCATGGCTATTCTATGTCCAGAGTTAGGCAGGGCAGCAGGGATCATGAAGGTGATGACCATTCAAGGATTAGCAAGGGGAGCCGCCTGTGGCCGTCTCAGCAAGTTCAACGATTATTAGTCTGAGACGGCCATAGGCGGCTCCCTTCATTGATCATTCTAAGCAGCATTGTGCATCATGAGTACGGTGCAGCCAATATGGATAGTAGGGAGTGGCAAACGGAGTGTGCTAGGAATTAGATGCAGCGTTAATTTATAGGTAGCTCACCGCAGGTGATATTGTCGGGACAACCGAAGGGCGTCAGGAACCCATCAAGATAAACAAGTGCAGTACAATGGAGTCAGGTGTTAGCGCCAGGAGCCAGTCCTTGGGGGCCCCTTTAGGGGAGACTGGAGACTAGAGCGTGGCTGACGGAATGAAACGGAACGACCCTCGCATGACATAGCTAATTCACGGTGCAGCCTGAATGTTTACCGAGACAGCCACAGCTGTCTCAATGGAGGGGAACTCGTTGTAATGGCTACCTGAGACGGCCACAGTCGGCTCATCATGGGGTCATCGGTAAGCAAAGCGACCCAGCATAAGTGAATGTCAGCCGTGCAACATGAATGTTGAGCTACCTGAGACACCCACGAGGTGGCTCATTGCAGCAATGATTATTAAATAATGAGAGGTGAGCCAGCTGTGTCTATCAGCAATGCAACTAGGGTTAGGAAGAAGTCATCCACCCGAGACAGCAACAGCTGGCTCCATTCAATTGGTGATGTTGAGCGAAGCGATAGACTCATGCGTCACCAACCGTGCAACATCAATGAGTCATCAAGCTAACCGTTATCATAAACATCACTATCCAGCAACACCCCAACCAAGTCTCCCTGAATCACCCAAGTCGTTCCGGTGTTACTACGGGGTGGCACGCTGCGGCTGACCGTGGGGTCTGCAAGTTGCAACTTATCACCCCTCCAATCGACTACCATCGATTTACGGGGCGAACGCTGCAAGACCCCACTCCTTCAGCCTCCACTAACACCACCCCTCCGCACCACCTCCACTTAACACCCCCAAAAGCGTACAAGAAGATCATATACTAGCACCCCCCTCAATGAAGGGCTCATTCAGCACGTCCAGCACACCCTCACCAAACGGCACGCCCCCCATAAATGAGGGATCTACACCGTGTGTGGTGAAGTCCTTGATGTGGGAACCCGCACCTCCTTCCTCCCGACCGACCAGGCGCACCCCAGGGTAAACCCTCCACTCACTATGAGTAAGAGGCCACCGAGGTACTCAGACACACTCCCCACAGACCAGCGCAGTGCCCCACCAATAGCACCCCCGCCCTCAACCCCAGCAGAGCCTCAGCCGAAGCGATGTCCGATCATGCCCCCATACAGAACCCCTTTACTACTTTTGTAGGAGATGTACGTAGAGCCTAACCAGCCACCACCCCAACCGAAGCCCCACCAAAGAAGAAGACAACGATGCCACCCATGAAGCCCCCCGCCGAGTCCTCCAGCATCCAGCACCAGGTCTCCACCTTTCAGACTCCTCTTCATCCACTTCACCCCTAACAAAGAGATGAAGTGAATGACAAAGCACCCCTTAAAGTAGCAACCCGATGCCGAACCGCCATACAGAAAGCAGCCCACCCGTTCGTTCAAAAAGAAGTGCAGATCGCACCCACACCAGCTGTGACAACCCTCAGACACCCCTCCAGCACCCTTCGCACGCAGTCCGCACTCAGTCTTACATTCTGTGGTTCCTCCCATCGCAGTTCCTCAGTGTACACCATGGCATATCCGGTTGACGTCTCAAGCACCCTCAGTAACAGCGATGTGTCTGACCACCCACTGCTTCCCTCAAGTGCCATCCTCCATCTCCGGGGCCCCCTTGTACACCCCCACCCTGCGACGCTCTCCCCCCACAGAAATACCTCGTACCCCTTACGCCCTCCCCGTGCCTTTGTATGCGCCCTCAAGTCCCCACAGGTTCCGCCGCTCTATAGTTTCAAGGGTGATGGGTCCAAGAGGCCAGCGCCCCCTGCCCGCTCACGGTTACAACACCAGTGAGAACATTTCCCTTATAGGCCTAGCCGTCCCACCATCAGCCAACGCAGATCCCCACCGGCCAACCCCCTGCAGCAACACCCCACCCTACCCCACCGGTCACCGAGCGCACCCGAAGGCACTAGACGATTAAAGTGAAGATAAGCTGCGGTACCACCCCAAGAGTCCGACCCGTTTAAACCCATCGTTGGCCTACAGTAGACAGAGTACCCGGTCAGGACTTACAACACCACAAGGATGTACCCCTTCGACCTAGCTATAGCACCCGACAAGACCAGCCGCTTCGCTGCGGACAAGCCACTCGCTTCAGTGACACGGTACGCCTCACCCCTTCCACGGCCCCAGTCCTCAACGTGAACTCCGCCGAAAAGAAGATGAACACCATTCATCCCTCCTTCAATGAAGTTCACGGACCAGTCCTCCGCAGTCAGAGTCAGCAGACAGTCGACCCCCCACGCATGCACGGTACTAATGTTGTTTGGGTCCCGCACCTTACACTTATTACCCACCAGGTGGTAGAAAAGCGTTTAACCCGGTACCCTGCATGTGCTCGTGGCTTACGACAGCTCCGATTAACCTCCACTTGATACGCCCCCTCCTGACGTACCCCACCATAACAAGACGCTACGAGTAAGCCACCATCACTGGAACCTATAACACCATCCTTCAACAACCATTGAAGTGTGTTACGGTCCCCCAGTGAATAATGCACACCCCACTCACCTCCCCCTTCACAGGGTCCCCATTAGGGGGCTAAAGAAGATGAATGGCGATTCTCGACGTCGAGTAGGCACCACCTCAGCCTCGCGCACTCGCCCCTCCTTCCCGAGCATACCATTGATGATGCTTCCAACACCCTCACCCCTTACGAGGTAAAGCCATCGTAAACACCCCAACCATATCCCCGAGAGCTCAGAGCACACCCCACCACCTGAGACCATACCCACCTGCCTTCCAACGACTTCCCTCATCACCAAGCAACCCACCCCGCAAGTGCCCCCGCAGAATGAACCCTCCAATGAATTGGTTGGCCGACCAGTAAACAAGTGGATGCACCCCCAACGGTCGAACACCTTACGGCTGGCACGCTACGCTCGACCGGGGGCCTGGCAAGTTGCAACTTATAGTCACTCCCATCGACTACCATCGATGTCCGTGACTAACGCTGCAAGGCCCCCTCCTTCGAGCTACGCTAACACCAGCCTCCAGGTGCTCTCCCTCCAGCCACCCACCCCAGCACCAGCACCTCACCCCCTCATGGAGTACCCTCCCACCACCTCACTACCCTGAGTGGAACAGGGAGCCTTGATGAAGAAGAAGATACCCCACGACTGATTGAAGTGCCAGTACCGAGGCAGCGCCCGTGGTCAGACGTCCGTGTCCTCGCTACCTTATGCGTATTCACCCAGAGGCTCGCACCCCCTGTCAACGCCCTAGGTGTACTGTCCTCTCCACGGAGTTCGATACATCATCCCCCTCAC
>KZ994409.1:0-11969 GCA_003614705.1 Blyttiomyces helicus | reverse complement strand
GCTGTCCCCCACCAAGTCTCCCCCACCGCAAAGTCTCGGCCCGGAACACCATGCGCCTCCTTTGTGAAAAACTACCACACCATAAAACTACCACCGTTTTTGGTGCATTTTGCGCTATCCTCCCTTTTTGACACATGGATCCGCTCCGGTTCTGACACAAGCAAATGCAACTAATTAGGCGATGGCTTTAGAGGACCGAGGGGTCAATTTATTCCTAGGGAAGGGAAGATGGATACGGCGGTCCCGCCCATCTCTCAGCTCACCAGCATCGACTTCTTTAGAAGATTCGGGGACTTACAAGCAAAGTGGAAACTGTCCAGTAAGGAGTGTGATGCTCGGGGTGTGAGATACAAAAGCCGCAAGCGTATGAAAAGAGGCACCTTTGGGAAACCTTGAGGCGTCCACGTCTCCCCACAACCGCTTGCAGTCACTCTTTGCAGGTTGAAACTGGAAATAGTGGGAGACGGATTCGCTGGAGAAGGACGGGAGAAATGGCAAGGACCCCCGCGCTCAGAACGTGGCAGGAATCTGACGCTGACTTAGAGTCGGAGCGCTGACTCCGGGGGTGAGACTCTCAAATGCTTCCTCGAAGGTGCTTATTGCAGACTCGAGGTCGCCACGAGAATGCGGGACAATCGGGTCCACAGGCTAACTGCTGATATACCGCCCCGGGTTGAGTTCACATTGCCGCGGGGGAAGGATTGTGCTCAAAAAGATATCGGGAGGTGGGAACAAGGTCGGTGATGGCGATGGAGAGTTCCGCCTCGAGTCTGCGGCCGTTTGGATGCGGGTCGCTGCTGCTTGCAGGAGGTGGAGAGTAAAATGAACATTTGACTGACGGGATCCGAGGGAGCTTATCTGTTGGGTTGCAGGCGAGCGGATGAAGATTGAAATGAACGATTGTCTGACGGAATCCGGCCAGGAGTACTGAGATCAGTTGGGTTGCAGGGGAGCTCCTCCCAACGGCATGCGCGAAAGGCGAGGTGAGTGACATCATTGACGGGACAGGAAGTGATTTTCGTCCATGTTTGCCAGCAATTGGGAGTGATTTCATCAACATTTTGTTTTCGCTCATTTCATTCGCAATTGAAGTCCCCCAGCAGACCGTTGGGAGCATCGCATCTGAAGAAGGACTTGATGATAAGGGCCTGGCTGATCATCCGTCATTGTCCCGAACGCCAAAAGTTACGAGACTGTGGATGAAAAAAATCGGGCAAGTGGCTGTTTTTTTCTTCTCCCCCCCCTTTTATTGGATAGCAATGATTGCCCCTTGGCTGCATGAACCTTCAAAGTCCCGGAACTGGGGTGTGAGAAGCAGGATCAATCTCCATTTTTTCCGGGTCTTCAGTTTTGTTGGTAAGGGAGCCGAAAATGTCTTCCACGGCTGCTCACATCCCCTCTCCCCAGCCCTTCCGGAGCCGAAAGGCGAGTTGTTGTTGGCCAAGTACCATATGTTAGCCATATTTAACCCCCACCCCTTTTCTGTCTTATTCGCTGTGTTTGACCTCTAAAAATATTCCCCCCCACATCCCGAAGGGCATTCGATATTGGCAGATTGACAGAGATCTCCGACGATTTTGTCAATGCCAGATGGCTCACAACACTTCCAAGGTTGCAAAGCTCACAGCCAAGTAATTGCAAAACCCAGAAGATGGTCTATCAAAAAACCATATTACCCCATACTACTCGGCCACTGGGAGAGTTAGGACTCCCTCAAACGCTCAGCCCACTCGAGCAACTCTTCAAATACATTTCAAACAGCCAAACATCAGATACCCTTCAACTCATCCAAGGGCTCCTGGTGGCCAGGAGCATATCAATATCGGCCTGCATCCACACTGCGAACACATGACCAACCTCCATGCAATCGGTCTTGCGCTGCATATGCAAACCCTCCTCTTGTGCTCGCAGTCCTCGCAGAGGTTCTTGAACCTGCCAACCACAATCGACGCAGGCGTTGGATTTGCGCTTCCCGTACTTGGAGGCCTGGGGACCCCCCGAGGTCATCCGGCAGGAAGAAAAGTCTGCTCGTTTGAGCTCTTCCAGTCGCTTCGAAGCTTGCACCTCTGTGCATCGAGGGCTGGCCAGGATTTCCGCTTGGGCGATAGCCAGGGAATCCCGAGATCTCCCTGGTTTTTGTCAGGCTGCTCCTTGGCTGCATCAGACATGGCAGTGTCAGTTGGCCCCTGATCCTGCTGGGAGCCCCCCTGGCTTCCCTGTGACTCCTCTGCCGTCCCCCATCTCTACATCAGTGCCAGCCCCGGAGCCCCCAGGAGAGGCGCTCCTAGACTGGCCAGCACCACCTTTCCCAAGATTTCCACCCTTGTCTTTATTATGATGGGCGGACCGCAATTACAATGGCCCAGATTCCTCCTCTTCCGAGTGATCCTTGTCATCCCCGAGACTAGAGAAGTCGAGATCCTCAATGCTGATGTTTTCCAACAGGTCGATGGGATAGGCGGCAGTAATGACAGTTACTTACACTGCACTTCATGGAAGGCCACCAGCCAGTTATCTAGGAGCCTGTGTCAGTACCTATGTATCTGTGACCAGGCACATCGAGTAGAACTCCGGTGATATGCTGGGCTGACCATTAAAATACTCTGTTGGGGATCATTAAGGCCACTGTCACGAAGGCGAACTGTTGCTCGAAATGGGAGGTGGTGACTGGAGAGAAAGTCACTGACATGGCGGTCAAAAAACTCGACTAGTCCGCTAGAGAAGTGTTGGGCAATGGTGAGACACAGCGCCCAGCATGGGAGCTTGTGTGAGGTGTGTGTTTGCGCCAACAGGTGA
The DNA here is from genome assembly GCA_003614705.1 of Blyttiomyces helicus. Classification (NCBI taxonomy): domain Eukaryota; kingdom Fungi; phylum Chytridiomycota; class Chytridiomycetes; genus Blyttiomyces; species Blyttiomyces helicus. The sequence goes on along the minus strand of KZ994409.1, from coordinate 9,173 downwards.
TGTGAATCGCGTGCTTGAGGCACTTCCCGTTAAGCTGATAAAGTTACCTTGGCCGCATCTGCTGCCCCACTCCATTACAGGAGATGTCCAGGTGTGTGACCATCCCTGCTGCAGCAGATGATGTAATCTGCCTTCAGAGTCTGATCTAGAGGGAAGAAGATAACGACATCGAATGGGTGTTGGACACCAAGGAGGAGGACACATAATATGGGTATGGAAACAGCAGCTACTCTGAAGGCAAATGGTGGGGCAGCTAGAATCTTGATATGGCATCAGCTGTATCCAACAAAAGCACTGTGATCCTTGCGGCAAATAGAAGGCAAGAGTGATATGCTGCAGAATCAGAGGAGTTGAATGCTGTTTCCTGGTTAAGGGAAACACCCATGATTCAAACCGCGAAGAGCGCTTGCCGCGGAAAAGGAAGGCAGACAAGGCAGTCCTGTTCTAGGGACTCTCGCGAGGAGTGACGGACGAACAGAGCCACTTTGCAAGTGATTTCAATTATAGTGTGGGATTAATTGGCGGGATTCACTTAGATTATGGGAGCACGCGGTCGTGAGATTGGCAACAGCGGGAACTTCCTTTGTTCCTGGTCCATCTCCGGAGTTCATGTGTTGCATTCATCTCCGACCTTGGTGGGACTCTGATCAGAGTGAGGGGATTCCCACCTTCCCCTTCGAATTCCAATCTACATTCACATAGCGATGAAAACTGACCAGTTTCCTTCAGACTCTTCCCCCTCAATCACACCTATGCTACTTTCCTGAATACTGCTGTAGTCCCTTTGCCCTCACTTATCCTTGCTGGCGCCTCTCCAGCAATTTCAAACTGTTTTACTCCATTCTCCCCACGCTGTCATAGAGCGCCTATCTACGTCGGTTCATCACATAGTAGCACTGCCCTATTTTTTACTTATCCCCAAGTATCTTCAATTGTAAGCAACTCGTCGAGACAAAACCCCTCAATATAGCCGCACTCATCAGGACTATGGAGGGCCAGCAAGGATATATTGGGAACCTCTGCATCAATAAGCCACTCGGTTACTACAATGTCTGGAGTTGGACTGGGAGCATGTGTGGGTGTTGGAGCGACTGAGGGTGTTGGCGGATCCGGACCCGGAGTGAGGGGAACAACTGCTGCCCCTGGACCTGGATCCACAACTCAGCCTACGTGGACCCCCATTGACTTGGCCAACATCACCGCCACTCTTGCTAACAACCTTACCAACGTCCTGGTCAACCTCGCCCAATCCACTTCCTCGACCAACTTCCTTGGCCCTGACTGAAGCATTGAAGTAGAGGCAAACTTTGTCTCTTCCCTATGCAACTACCTGGAAGAGTAATGTGAAGAAACCCTGAAGCAAATCGACATCTATGAAGCAGACCTTTTTGCAGACCAGGCGCTCAATCGACCTCTGCTGCCTAAGGTCTTCCTCCTCAAGAACCAGGACCTCTGCCATGCCTTGGACACATTCCTCATCTGATTCTGCAAGACATGGATCATCAACCAGCGGGAGAAATACAACAGGCCTATCACAGGTGTACCTCCAGGTACCCCATGGCATTCCGCTGGCTATCCTCTGGCACCTATTCACATCACTGCCTTTGCAAACCATTTCCTCCCCAAGAACATGGTCAGCGGTGTCAAGCTTGAACTTGCCAACATTGTCTTTGGGGGTGATTTCCCCTAATATAACAGCCAGGTCCACGGTCTCCTCATCCAAGCCTGCCTTGAAGTCCAGTACAACAGCAATCCCCCAATCATGGACACTGAGTTGATCACCTACTACAAAGTCCGAATCATGCAGAATCCTACCCTTGGTGCCGCCATCTTCTAATCCATCTTACAAAACCAGATGACCATAACACAGTAGATTCCCCATAACAAGAATCTTCAGAGCCAGGACATGCTGGATCACCATTTCGATTTAAACAAACTCGGGATGAACCCTAACCTTGAGACAGCAGACCCTGAACACGCCGTGCACATCTCACAGGCGCAGATGGGAGCCCAGCAAACAGACAAACCGGGACACCCCTCCTGGGAATCGGATTTTTGAAGGCACCAGCTAAGGACCATACTTCGCTGGCGCATAAGAAGGGAATTGGCGGAAATTAAGAGAGCGAGAAAGCTGATGAAACTGCCCTCACTCCATTTGTTGGGGAACGTATCATTCCCCTTATTGTTGTATCCCTTGCCATCCGTGCCCGCTTTTATGGTTGCTTCGCAAGGGTTCTTATAGACTCAGGATGCAACACCCATGCAATATCCGACCAGTTTGTTGCTAGGCACCACCTTGGCAAAGTGAAGTTCTTCTGACTTCTTCAAATCAACTTAGCAGTTCATGGCAAATTGAGGCGATCCACGCTTATGACTCATGCCAACATCAGCCTGCTATCCCAGCTTTGAGGAGCATAGCCAAGCTCATGGCCCTACCTTTTTGTCGTCACCTCCATCAGATATTACGTTATCCTCGACCTCCCTCTTGTTAAGCAGTTCCATGGACTCACCACTGCTTGGCCTCACTGCGCGATAAGACCAGCTATAGAATTTGAACATAAAACAGAAATTCAGTGTTCCCTCATAACTGGTCCTCCGCGGATGGGAAACATCTCTACTCCCAAATTCAGAGAAGCATCGCCCTTGCCCCAATTCTCAAATTTGTGCCATTGACTTAACCCAGGTTAACAAACTCTCGGATCCTGAACCCCCTCAATTCATTCCTGTTCTAGGCAATACAGAGATGAAGGCCAACTAGTTCCTCAAAGCCGGCGCCACAGGAAATTCGATCGTGTTGTTCAGTGCACCCTGGAACGCAGTCCTGACGACAAGAACGTGGTTGAAATCCATACTTCTCATCTTGCCACTTGGAAGGAGCTCCTTCATCAGATCAACCCAAAAGTGACAGTCAACGTTGCAAGGAACGGACAAGACAGCTTCCACAAAGAGTCGATCAACAAAAACAAAGAACTCACCCTGTTCCAGCCAGATGTTGATCTTCCGCCTGATCAAGGCTAGCACAACTTCTTGCTTGAACTTATCAAAGACGCTCAGCAGAAGTTCTACCCACTTCCAATGCTCACTCAAGATGAGCTTGAAGAATTAAAGAAGCACATCAATGATTACCTTAAAAAAGGATGATTTTGACATTCTCGGTCGGCAAGCGGAGCCCATCATATTTGCCAAAAAAAAGATTGAGGTGTGCGACTATGCCACAACTAACATGGCCCAACTCTCTTACCTAACAAGATCAGTGCTGCTACCCAGCCTCCTCAGGATGGGCATCTGACTAGCGGAAGCCGGATGCTTCACCCTCGTGGCCACTTTGAGTTCCTAGTCATGCCATTCCGACTATCAAACACCCCAGCTGACTTCTAACGCTTCATGAACTCCATGCTTGGTCACCTGAACAACCAATCGTCACCTCCTACCTTGACGACACCCTCATCTACTTGAAGACCAGGGAAGGACACGAGCGACATGTCGAAGAAGGTCTGGCGATCCTGCTCAAACACAAGCTGAACATCAGGCCAAGCCAATGATTCTGGGGCGAGGCGGAAGTCAAGTTCTGCGGTCACCAACTTGGGCACAACGGCATCTCCGTCGCCCCATCCAAATCGCCACTGTACTGGAATAGGAAAAGCCACGAAACCCTCACGACAGCCGGTCCTTCCTAGGATTCACAAACTACCTCCTGCCATATGTCAACAACTACTCGGAGATTGCCTACTCACTATTCTAAAAGTAACCTGGGGTCTGGACCAAAGCCAACAAGTGCTCCTTTGAGCATCTCTAGCACAGCATCTCCACAGCATCTGTGCTTGCCCGCTTTGATCCCAGCCTCCAAACCTACATCTTCTCGAACACCTCTGAGTATGCCATAGGTGGATGGGTGGCTCAGCAAGCGGAAGACAATCATCCAATCCCAACGCCACTTCTGGCCACTATCAGGGGCCTCACCAACCTCCCTTGACTTAAACCTTTCTTGTACTTCAACTGCAAAATGAAGCGAGCGGATTTGAACTACTCAGTACAGGATGAAGAGCTGCTCACCCTAGTCAAACTCCTAAAAGCCAAATGCCACGAGCTCATCGGCATCCACTTCTGGGCGTTTTCAGACTGAAAATCCCCCTCTATCTGAACGCTCAGCAAAAACTCACCCCATGCCAAGCTGGTTGGATCAAAGAAGTCCAGGAATACTACTTCTCCATGGACTACTTGGGTCCATTCAACACCTTTGCAGACCTTCTATATCGCTCACCTCAATACCCCCCCCAGTGTGATCAAACGCCAGGAACAAGTCAAGAAGCTCGTCAGCACCCTGCTCATCCCTGATCTGAAGGCGCGACTGATCGACCAACTAGCTGACGACTTCATCAACCCGGAAAGAGCAGCAGCATGGCTCCGCTACATGACCATCGACGACTATGCCCTTGACGTCAAGGCAAGACTAGCTACCACCAGAAACAAAACCTCAAGGCAAAGTGACCTTGCCACATATAGATTCAACAATGGCTTCCTCTACTCTGATGGTTGACTCTACGTTCCAGAGGTCATGCACAGGTCTATCATGTAACAGTGCCATAACTGAATTGCCAATGGCGGTCACCAGGGCCAGACCAAGACCATCAAGAAAATCGTCATGAAGTACTACTGGCCAGCCATGTTCTCTGAGATCAAGCAGTCCAATACCAGCTGTCCGGATTATTTACCTTTGAAAACAAAGCTACAGCTTTCTCCATCCCCTCCTGGTTCCTCATACCTGCTGGCAGATGATCGGATCGGACACCCTCGCAACGCTAGTATCATTTGGAGCACACATGGATCTGTACAACTGCTGCCTTTGCTTTGTTGACTAAATCTCCTCCTGGATCATCCTTGTCTCAGCCAACTCTGGATGGACAGCGCAAAAGCTGGCAGATATCTTCAACTTGCGGGTATGCGCCCAAGTCAGCTGCACACAGGTCTTTGTCACCGACCAGGAAGCTAAGGTCATGTCGACCTTCTGGCAAGCATTCACCAAACTTGCCGGCATTCAGTATAACATAGCCACAGCTTGTCATCAGCAGACCTACAGCAAGTGCAAACCGAAGATCCAGAATGTGAAAATGGCTCTAAAGTCTTACCTTGATCAAACCGGCGACAGCTGTTTCAGACTCCTGTCATTCCTTGAATTCAACATCAACGCTTGGCCTACCAGAGTCCTTGACCTACCCCTGTTCTTTGCCGAAAAAGGTAACGTCCCCTACACTCACGAATTCAGATGACCTGATGAGCGAGTCCCGGCCAATTAGCAGCTGCTCCAATTTGCCCATGAACAGAAGGACGTCAAAGCTATCTTGTAGGTACCGCCCTGACAGACACAAGATCGATATACCAATTCATACAACCAGAACTGCAAGCTGAACCTCTAATAACTGGAGACCATGTCCTCCTCAACATCACTGACCTCGTCACTCTGCTTAAAACCTTGCTACTGGAAAAGCTCATTGCTCGTTGGGTAGCCCATTCAAGCTCATCGGCCCTGGCCTGACTCCAGACACCTACAGGTTGGATGTCTTGACAAGCAGAGTCCACCCCGTCTGACCGTACTTCCATCTCACTATCTTGACGCCTTTCACCCAACAGAATTCCTCCATCCATCGAAACACCAACATCATATCCTACCTAGCTCCGATCGACATAGAAGGCAAAGACGGAAGGTCCTTCGAGAACATCAACAACATCAAAGACTAGGGCAGACAACGCACTATCCTGTCGAATTGATGAGCTACCTGGACGCGGACAACCAATGGCTCCAGCTTGAGAACAACATGGACCAGAAAGCATAGGGGAACTGGCTCAAAAGACACACTTGTCCTCTCCCCCTCAATTCTCACCCAGAAGAAACGCCATTGTCATCGGCTGCTCCGGCTCCGACCACAACCTCAACCACAAAAGGCAAACGACTCCCGGCTCTTGTCACGTACCAAAAGCGGGCTTCTGCTTGTCACCGACTTTGATCTACAGGTCTTATTCACATGACCTTGCTTATTCTGAACTATTGTCCAAATATGATAAGTTGTTGTATCTCTGTGTCCTTTCGGGGTGTGAATGTGACTTCGTCAAAAGAGAAAGCGGTGGAACCTTTGAATCGCCTCAACACTCTGGCGAAAAAGATGAACTCTATCACTCTCCACGTTACAACACATGAGGTTGCCAGATAACCCTACAACCACACTGTTATAGAGCAAGAGGGGCCTGATGACCCTAGTGCAGGACGGTTGACCGTTTAGTCTCGGCATGCCCCTGGATGTAGCCCTTGTGGTGACCCGGAAATAACAGCAGGCGCCTTGACACAAGAGGGCACCTGTAAACTGTACAGCTGCTCCCATTAACAATGCAAGAGGGAACAGAGAGCCCTAGGATGACCGGAAAGCATGCTTGTGACAACCTGGTAATCCCTCAGAAGTATCCCTTATGACAACCCAGAGAACAACTGCATGCGTTACGATGCAAGAGGGAGCCAGAGCACCCTAGGACGACCGGAGAGCTTGCTCACGTCATCCCAGAACAACCCTGGAGAGTCACTTGTGCACGTGAGCCACTGCACGTGTTGCGACGCAGGAAGGGTGGAACATATTACCCTTACCAAACTGTCCGTGTTATGACGCAAGAGGATGGAACATATCACCCTCTATCATCGGTGTTGCGACGCAAGAGGGTGGAGCTAAATACCTTGTAACCATCTCGTTCATGTCCTTTGCTACACCTCCCAAAATACTCCTTCAAAACGCTCTTAGCCCCATCCTTTAGGATAAAATTGCGGTTCTCCTTTCCCTCAGGATCACACTTATCCTCCTGGAAGTCTCTCTGACTCCTGATCCACGAACACGCTTCAATCACATGGGGCTACCAATCTCCACTCCTCTGAACCCCAAACTCCTACGCGCTTCAATCTAGATGTAGCCGCCTTCTTTGCTGGCCTCGGAATCAGATTTGATGAATTGTGCCCTTTTAGACTCATTCGCATCCTTTTCCCCATTTGTTCATAGTGTGGGATTCATTAGCAGGATTAGAGTATTGGAGAACGCAGTCATGAGATCGTTGATAGCGGGATCCTTCTTTGTACCCAGTCCATCTATGGATTCACGTGTTGCACTCATCTCCGACCCTGTTGGGACTTTGCTCTGAGTAAGGGAATTTCCGCATTCCTCTTGGAATTCCCATCTACCTTGTACATAGCAATGAAGAACTGGCCTGTGGTTCACGTCAGACTCTTCCCCTCAATCATACCTACATTCCTTACTGAAAATGGTTGTGGTTTGTTCGCCCTCTTCGACGCCTTCTGTAACCCCCTCACTTATGCTTGTTGGCGCCTCTGTAGGAATTTCCGACTTAGCCTGTTTTACTCCATTTTCCCCTTGCTGTCATAGACAGCCAATTCCAACTCAGCCTGTTTGACTCCATTTTCCCCTTGCTATCATAGAGTGCCAATTTTCTCGGTTCATCACATCATGGGTGTGATCCAGGGGGCTGAATTTGCTAGTTTTCAGGGAAGATGTTGTGCCCTTTTTTTGGAAACTAAATCCCTCGTTTTTGCATGACCATCCTCTCTGGTCCCCTTGGCAACATTCCCAAACCTCAAAATAAGCACTGTTTTGGCCTGGGTTTGCCCAAACGCTGCCCGGTCCGAAGTCATCTGCTTAAGATTCAGGTTTGCAGTAGCTTATCTTTTTCACATGTGCTGCCCTTTACTGAGCACAGGAAAATTAAAATGTATTTCACAGGGAATTACCTTGCCAAGGTGCCAAGCCTGGTGGGCACGGCAAGTTGGTCATTAAGCATGCTCTTAACACCTAGACTGTGCCCTGGTGTGTCTCCCGCTTCTAGGTGCGCCTCCTCATCAACAAGGTAAGCGTGGTTTTTGGTTTCACTCTTCAATTCAACAGGCTGTGGGACGATTGAGAGAAGGGGGACCTGACCTTGAGCAAGGAGTGGACAGCCCTGGGACAAGAGGCAGGTCTGACTGCTCGCATTTGGGGGGGAGTACACATTGCTACTTTTAGCTTTAGAGGCAGGGAAAACGTCAACTCCCGCGGTGAGTTTGATAGCGAGGGGAGAAAGCCGAAACATCCGATTGTCGTGGAGCCAACCGTGCAGGCCACCATATACCTGCAAAGTGGCAAAGTTGAGAAAAGGTTGAGGGACGCCGTGAAATGCAGACGATGTAGTGTACTTACGTTACGAAAGTTCCCTTTGCTGTCCACAACTGCCTGGAATGCCAGCGATGCCCATTCCTTCCTATTGATGTATGCGTTCCACGGATTGTTTGGGGGCTTCAAAATGGGAATGTGAGTGCTGTCGATTGCCCCAATGATGCCTGGAATCGCTCGTTTTTCGTAGAAACCGTCCTGAATGACCTCCCATGCGCTCGCGTCGTCGAGCTCGGGGTACCTGGAGTTTGTGCAAGTGGTCAGAATGCGCGAATCATATCAAAAGGATACCCAAAATCCTCCACACAACGCAAATCCTTACCCAACGGCCCGCTTGTAGAGAAGTTTGTTCACAGCCTTGACAAACTTTGTCGCCGCAACTAGAGCGGTGTTATATGGCGTTGAACAGGTGACTCAACGAATTGTAGGAGGATCCGTGGCCGATACGGTAAAGGCCGATGCCCACCTGCTCGACAACGGAAAGAACCCAATCAATTCGTGCCAACCAACCCTTTCCTTCCTTTCATGCCAACGTTGCACGTCCTCACCTCTGTAGGTACGTCCAGTGGTTGTCCGCGCCGGCGAGGGTCCATTTGGAGTTCCGGCTGCAGCTCACCAACTAACCACCAAATGTCCTCTCTGCACAGGCGGAACATGCTCTCAAACATTCGGTCGTCGCAGTAATCGTCGTTCCAAGGCGCCCACCGCGGCCGGCGCCTCCTGGAGACGCGCGGCTTGCGGGCCACGACGCACAGGATGGCGGCAGCAACACGTCTGCGCTGCTCGCGCCTCAGCATGGGCGCCAGCATGTTCAGCATGGGCGGGGGCAGCATGGCAAAAGGGAAAGTACATGGAAGGGCGAGTGGGGTGCTTCGGGGTTAAAGGGAGGGTTGTGGGGGAGTCGTGAGCGAGTGCGGGCTGTTGGGAGCGAGTGCGGGCTGTTGGGGGGCGCAGAATGGTGTGTTGGTCGTGCGCGGC
>KZ994408.1:0-11971 GCA_003614705.1 Blyttiomyces helicus | reverse complement strand
GGAAAATGCGGCGCTCCACCAGCAGCTCGACAATATGCGGAGGGTCTCGCAAGGCGACAAGGGACAGCTTGTAGCCCTGGAACGCCTGAACGAGGTACTGAAGAAACAGCGGAAAATGCCAGACGATGGCGGCCTCAATCTCGAGAGCATGCTTGCCGAGGTTGAGCAGATGCGGGTGAAGATTGAAAACCTGGAGCACCAGAACGGGTCGAAGATCGAGGCTCTCGAAATCGAAAACGCCGCGCTCAGGGAGGCGGAGGCCGCTCTGCGGGAGAATCTGGACGCCTCCGACGAGGCCGCGAGGCAAGCGGCGCTCGCGGCGGACGAGAAGCAAGTTCAGATCGAGCAGCTCACCGCCCAGCTCGACGCCGTGAACGCTCAGCAGGAATCTCTCAACAGGATCAACGACGTTCTGCAGAGGCAGCGTTCGATACTGATGAGTGAGACCGCGGGCAGGGAGGGGCTGGACCTCGAGCGGATGCTGGAAGAAGTTCAGAACATGCAGGCGAAGATTGCCGCGTACGAACAAGACGGCGCGGCTCAGTTCACGACGCTGCAAGACGAGAACGCTGAACTTAGAGCAGAGATGCAGAGGGCGAACGATCGTAGCGCCGATTATGCTGCGCAGATCGAGACTCTTGCGGGAGAGTCTGAGGCCGCTCGTGCCGAGCAGGCGAGGCTCGAGGCCTTGCTTGCGGATCAGGAATCGAAGATTGCGGCCATGGATCGTCTCAACAAATTGCTCGACAAGCAGCGGTCCGCTCTCATGGGCGCGACCGCAGGCTCCGGCTTGGATATCGAGGCGACACTCGCCGAGATCGAGAGGATGCAGGCCAGGATTGTTCAGCTCGAATCCAACACCGGGGCGCAATCACACGCATTGGAAGCTGAACATTCCCAGCTCAAAGAATCGGTCGCCACGTTGCAAGACGAGAACGCCGACCTTAGAGCCGAGATGCAGAGCGCGAGCGATCGTAGCGCCGAGTATGCTGCGCAGATCGAGACCCTCGCGGGCGAGGCCGAGGCCGCGCGTGCGGAACAGGCGAGACTCGAGGCCTTGCTCGCGGATCAGGAATCGAAGATCGCGGCCATGGATCGTCTCAATAAGTTGCTCGACAAGCAGCGGTCAACTCTCATGGGCGCGACCGCAGGCTCCGGGTTGGATATCGAGGCGACACTCGCCGAGATCGAGAGGATGCAGGCCAGGATCGTTGAGCTCGAATCTAACACCGGGGCGCAAGCACATGCATTGGAGGCGGAAAATTCCCAGCTCAAACAATCGGTTGCTACGTTGAAGATGAACTTGGATGACTTGACCAGGCAGGCGGCAGAGGCGAGCGATGCGGACGCGCTGCAGATCCAAGCTCTATCCAAGGAGGTGGATGCTGCGCGGGCGGAGCAGGAGATCCTGCAAAAGTCTCTTGAAGAGAATCAGGAGAAGCTCGCTGCTATGGACAGGCTCACCAACGTTCTCAAGAAGCAGCGTTCCGTTTTGATCGGCGAGAACGCTGCGGCAAACAGCAAGGCAGGGAGCGCGTCCGCGATCGAAGATATCATCGAGACCATTGAGGAGATGCAGGCGAGGATCCAGCAGCTCGAAGCCGGGACGGGCGAGCAGCTTAGGAAGCTTCTAGAGGAGAACTCCCTCCTCAAGAAGGAGCGGGGTGACATCGACCAGAGGCTCGAAGGCTTCCAGCGCCAGGTCCAAGCTATGGCCAAGCTCGCCGAGGTCCTTTCAGCCCAGCAGCCAGTCGGTGGAGGCACAGGCACTGCGGCACTCAGCGCTACCGCCTTGGCCGATCTTGCCGTGGCCCAGATCGAGGCGTCGCGCAAGTCGGCCGAACAGGTCCGCACCCTGAACGAATTGCTCGTCCAGGAGCGCAATGCCAACGATAAGCAGATTGCCGGTTACAAGAAACAACTGGAGGCCATGGACCGACTCACAAGCGTGCTGAAGAATCAAAAGGCTGCATTATCTGGAGAGAAGGCCAAAAAGGAGGAAGACGTATTGAGCATGGTGGAAATGATCGAGCAGGTGCGGGTTCAGCTTGAGGCGTCGGAGAGCAATGGGGCGCAGGTGAAGGCACTCAACGAGTTGCTGAGGCAAGAGCGTAACAGCACGCAAATGGAAATTTCGGGATATAAGCGACAACTGGAAGCCTTGGACAGGCTTGTTGCGGCTCTGAAGTCGAAGCGTGGGGATTTTGAGGTGGCAGCAGCCAAGGACGCCGAAACCATCAAGTCGATTACGGCTGAGCTCGAGGTTCGGAAGGGTGTCACGGCGGAGCTTGCGGCACAAAAAGCTGAAAAGGCCGAGCTTTTGAAGAAGACGGCGGAGATTCGGGCTACCGACGACCGAATCACGAAGGCCCTTCAGGCTGAAATCGCACAGCTGAAAAAAGACATCGAGGATTACAAGTCACAGGTTGCAACGCTCACCCGGGTTTCCAATGCACTGAAGTCGCAGCGGAATCTTCTTGTAAACGAGACTGTCCAAGCCGAGGAAGAGGTCGGCTCGATGGGTGACCTTCTGGGGTCGACGCAGACTAAGCTCGAGGCCTCGCAGAAGATGGCGGACGCGCAGAAGCAGCAGTTACAGCTCCTACGTGATGAGACGAAGTCGCTTATTGAGCGTAACAAGGGCCTTCTGAAGGATAACCAGTCGCTGAAAGAGAAGCTGGCGGTAACGGAGAGAGCGGCGAGTGCCTTGAAAGATCAACGAACCATCTTGATCCAAGAAGCGGTGAGCAACGATGCTTTAGAAGCAGGGCGATCACCGACGTCCTCCAGGAACGCCCTATCTCCTCAGAATACCGAGACCGCTTCTCCGAAGTCTCCGGCTACGCCTGCTGCTACACCTTCGAAAGCTTCGATGATACCTCGGAGGAAGTCCAGCGTCTCATCAACAGACGCTTCGGCATTCCGAAAGCAGCCGCAGGAGCGGCCAGAGTCGGCTGCGTCCAACCAGGCAGCCGTTCCGGATCGCAGTGCCACATCATCTCCGAGCGTAGCCTCACCGGCGGCCGCTAAGCGCACTGCTACCACGTCATCAAACGCGGCTTCCCCCGCGGCCGCTACTCGCGTCGTGTCCATTGAAGAACGCGCCGCATCACCTTCTGTTTCCAAGAGTCCGGTGCGGGCCTCCACTGCGAAAACACCTGCAGAAGCTCCCAGCAAAGTCGCGCCCACGCCAGGGCGAGCCTCGGCCTCCAAGGGGTCTCCAGCGACAGCGCCCTCACCGCCGAAGGCCGCGGCGCCCGAGACTTCGACACCCGCGGGCGATGCGGCGAAGCTGAAATCGTCATCGACTCGTGCAGCACCCAGTCGCGAGACTCCCGTTGCCGCCAAAAGTGCACCTCCTCGCCCGACCGCGGCAGCACCGAGTCGAGGAGCGCAGTAGAATAAGCGGAAGTGGGTGGGCCATCTCAATTTCATTTCTATAGAGTAGATTTTTATTATTATCGGAATAAACACCTAGGCCCTCTTGTTCTCCCCGTACCCTTCCGTCCCCTCTTTTCTGTTTCACCGCGCGTTCAATGTTATTGGTGTTTGGCAGGAAAGGCCCAACACAGCGCATCGGGATGGCGCTCCGTGACCGTCGCCTCTGCAGTTTCATTGTGTCGGTATTACAGGTGGGGAGAAACATTGAGGGGAGCAACACATGGAACTACACAGAAATAAAATCAAACAAAAGCCGCCCATCATCTCTCTGCAGGACCACACCCACATCTATTCTCCGGATGGGGGGTATTGGTTTGTCATCCCGATTAACGGTTGACTACTCCGCAAGAAAGGCCTTCTTAGCGACAAAGTCGGGGCAACCCGAAGGTTGGATCTTCCCCCGACCTAACCCGGCATCCCTTGCCGTGGAGATGTACAAGAAGTCGGGCCTGACAGCTCTTCCTCGTGAGGAGATCAACCCAAATAAATCAACGCCCCCCAAAACAACCCCCCGACGCGGTGCTCGATCCTATTCCCGATCAGACCCCCACCCACTGTTGCGGCGTGCCGATCCGTGAGGATTAGCGCGCCGTTCCCATAGCCTAAACCCCGACCATTCGTATAGCCTGGACCCCCCCCTCCCACGGAGGCAGATCCGGGGCGTGGCGACCAATATGCCCGCGTCCTCGACGAGGTAAGGCGCGCAGGTAGGAATCAAGGTAGTCAATATCGCTCGGCCTAGCCGTAGCATTCCCATCTCGATAATAAGCGCCGAAGCGCTTCTACCGTGGCGTACGGCGGACCTCCAAAAGGACCACCTCGGCCTCCCGTAAGGCAATTCTACGTCCGCTCAGTGCAGTTCAATGTCTTACTGGACTGGAGAAGGTGGTGGGGAGGGAGATGGGTAGTGGGTGGCGGGAAGCAGACATGGTGCTTTGGGAGGAGGGGCTTGCCGCAGTGGTCTTGCCGAACCCGACGCCTGATGGATAGAGTGGAGAGTGAAGACGCGGCGCGAAGAGAAAAAATACGCGTCCGAACGTTTTGGACAAAAGTCGCTCCTGGTGGGCAGGTCCCTGACGCGTCAGACTGGCCAATCTCCGGTTGGAGCAGACAGGCGAGGCTCACGTCCATGATTTGCTCCCTTCACTATCCCCATATCTTTCCCTCCGAATGCTGTTATCCCAAGCATGATGAAAAAGAGTGAAGTCGACCGGAAATTATATTGCAGAATCATCGAGGCGAAAAATCTGTTCCCTGAGAAAAGTCGTGAGTGAGGAGACGGGTGGTCAGGAGAATGATGGTAGGCCCACTAGTCTGAAGCATATGATTACTGACCATTCACATTCTCAAGGCCACTGCGACACTTTCTGCTCAGTTTCTATTGAGTCTGGGGAGGAGCTCCGCACTCCAACGGTTTACAATGAATCAAGCCCGTTCTTTGGGGAAGAGCTCGTGTTTGAAGAGAACCTTCCATCAGAATTGCGGCGGTTGACCGTGACCGTATGGCAAGATTCGGCTGCCGGTGTCGCCGGCTGGGAGAAACCGATAGGAAGGGTATCCTTTCCAAAGGAGTTCCTTGTGGAACAATTGCTAGAAGAAGAGCAGGTCCGTGCGAGGGTTCACTACGAGGGGAGCAACGGGGGCAGGAGGTAAATTTTACTAACTAGCAACACTTATCAAAAGTGGTTCCTTCTGATGCCCCCGGAGCCAGATTATTCTGTCGCGGGGCAGGTTCGCATTGGAGTTCGGATGGAACAGGACGATTCCGACAAACGGTTTCGCAAGTTCATTGTCACCATATTCGAAGCGAAGAACCTATGCACTCCGGTCTCTGGAGGAAAACGAGACCCCTACATCGTCTGCCATCTGCTTCCAGATCCCGAAGCGACGACGTCTCAAAGAACCCAATGCATCAAGGAGACCCTGAATCCTACCTATAACGAGACATTGACATTGTGAGTCTAGAAGGAGATTTGTTTAGGTACTTACAGCGCGGAAATCAACGCTTATTATCCTTTCGAACAGCTTAGTTACAGAAAATCACCCAAACCAAGAGCTACACGTATCGGTCTGGGACGCGATGCACTCAAATGCGTTCGTTGGACAATTTACGATTTCCCTCGACTCTATGGAACCTGGTTCGGCAATTGAGCCGCGTTGGAGAGGCCTGCTTCCGATGCCTGGTTAGTTGAAGCGGATCTGGACGGAATTAGGCAAACCCTGATCGGCCATCCAATGGATTGGTAGAACTAACTAAAACTAATTGGATATGCAGCGCGGGTTATCAAAGCGCGAGCATCTAAAGCCGAAAAGAGTCAGTAGTAATCTCCCGCCCTCGTCGAGAGACGGAACCCCTTCCTGGTGCTCATGATGATGTTTAAAATCACGTAGGGCGAACGGGTGATGTCGATATGGACATGAGTGCTCTATCAAGAGCCAAACAGCTTGTCAGAAGTATCCAGTCAGGTTCTCAAGATGCGGACCCAGCTCGTACGAAGCGCGCTCACAAACTTATCGATACCAAGTTTACCGCCATCTCGTTTTGCGGTCACTGCGCTGGAGTCATGCCTGTGCAGAAAACGCACTATCAGTGCTCGATTTGGTGAGATGGGATCCGCGGATTTCCATGGGTCGGGTGAAGCCGATCGGATCCTCATCCCGTTTGATCTTAGTAAATTTAGCTGCCACGTCCCCTGCGCCAAGCTCACTACAAACAACTGTGGATCTGTGGGTAAGGTGAACCTTAGGACCAGGCCCATGAAATGAGACGCTCAAATCAGTTCCTCACTATCGGGTCGCGTTTGGCGGACCACTAGGGACGCTGAGACTGAGGATCAAGTATTCGGTGAGCAACAAAAGGCATTAGAAGTAGCACGTTCTAACTACCTCAAGGCGAGGGCTACGATTAACTCGTCGAACTCGGTCACATAGGAAAGTGCCGTCCTCCCGTTGGAAAACTACCTTCCCTTCTTAGATCTGGTCGCCCAGCATCAATTCCGACTGGCACATCTGTTTGGGAAAGTTAGCAAGGACCGTGAAGAGGCTGCAATGTGCTTCATCAAACTGACGGAGGCTCAGGCGAAAACCCAGCCGTTTCTGTTCGCGCTCATAACCGCAGAAATCGAAGAAACCTGTGTGTGAGAGAGGGAGAGGGGGTATCATGTTCAATTTGCTTTTTTCCAGGCGGGAGCCCTCGTTGACCATCGACCGAGCTCTGTCTTACGCCAAATTTTCTTACCCAATAAGCGGATCCGAACACACTCTTTCGTGCGAACAGCATGGCTTCAAAGGCACTGGAGGTCTACATGAAGCATCTAGGATCGAAATATCTGGTTAAGACGCTCGGCGATATCATAAAGCAGATTGTGTCGAAGAAAGTCCATGTTGAGGTAGTGGAGGATGCTTTGACCTGTAGGTCTGGGTATTCTTGGAAATATTGCTGACTTCATTTAAATAGCTTGATCCTACGAGACTGGAAAAAGTGGAAGATGTCAAAAAAGCGCGAAAGACTCTTAACGAATGGAATAAAAAAATATTGGACGCTATTCTGGAGGCGAGCGGCACGATACCATCGTACGTTTTGACTTGGGCTTTCATTCCTCTGTAGTTATATGCGCTGAGAACGGCATGACTAACATATATCGAACAAAGAGCATGGCGTCCTATTTTCGCTCATTTACAGCAAGAGGTGTGGCGTGGCCTATTTTCTTAATGACCTCTTGAAATTACTTGCAAGGAGAACCCCAAACAAACAACCGCCCCCAAAACCAGGTCATTAACAAATTTCCGAAAGACGATTTTGTGCGGTACACGTCGGTGGGAGGATTCATTTTCTTGCGCTTCTTCGCCCCTGCCATTTTTGGCCCCAAACTCTTTGGCTTGATTGACGGTATGCGCTGTCCGTAATTGTTATCTTTTAATGCGACTGCACTTTCTGATCGCCTTTATCGACCTTAGAGTATGTCGAGCCGAAAACGGCGCGTACTCTCACCCTCCTCGCAAAAACGCTTCAGAGTCTTGCAAACCTAGCTCCTTTTGGGCACAAAGAACCGTACATGATGGCATTAAATCCATTCATCGAGGAGAACATCGAGCGTATGAAAGGATACATCGATCTCCTGGCCGTAAAGGAATCCGTCGTCCCTAAAGAAGCTGCTCTTCACCATGTTCACTATGAAGTTGCTCGAGAGGCCGGTATGTTGTTCAGTAGGGAGATGTTAAGCGTAGTACGACCATTCCACGAGTTATCAGCTTAGCAATGATCCTTTAGCGCGTTTATTCCATTTTTACGTACGAGCAAGTCCACTCATCATTCAGAGCATGGCGGTAGGTAGTCGGTAGATTGATCGCGGTAATTTTTTGACGATGCTAGGCGTGATATCATCTTATTGCTGCTTATGAATCTAAATAGGCACGAGACGCATTCTTAATACGGAATTTAACGAGAGCTGTTGCTCGACTAACAATCGAGACTACTGAGATGAGCGGAGATCATAGCAGCCCGCTGTCTTTCCCATCGTGCGTATTTCCCCCTCCCCATCGTTTTTATTTCGCGAAAACGCTAGTTCATGGCTCAACGTTTTCCGAAAAATAAGCCTCAAGCGCTCTTACGCATCCGTGCTCGGTAAGCAAAAAGGCATTAGTAGCTCGTTCTGACTAATCTTAAGGCGAGAGCTACGATTGAATCGTCGAACTCGGTCGCATATGAAAGTTCGAGTGTGATTGATGCGAAACTTCGTGTTTTTCTACAGATCTCCGTTCGAAGTTTATGTTTTTTGCGGGATCCGGCGTGACATCAGATATGAATCTAGCCGAGCTCCCAATTTCGCAGAAATCAAGTCGACTTGATTTAAGTGATGGCGCACAAGGGGATCGAGAGGGGTCTACAGCGAGTTTGTCTAAATCTTTATCTGGACGAGAAAAGAGCTCTTCGGATATTAGGGAAGGGTCTACAGCGAGTTTGTCCAAATCTGCATCTGGACGAGAAAAGAGCTCTTCGGATATTAGGGGGCCCCAGTCGAGGAACGCATCCATCGAAGCGATAAATGAACGCTCTAATGTCTTGATGGAAGTAAAAGGTATGATGTGGCTTCTGGATTCTGAGCTACCTTCGTTTCTTCTTTTAAAGTCATTTCACTAAAGCGGACGTTCAAACCTTGCACATCGGCACATGCAGATTCAACTCAATCCACTACCAGCCCTTCTCGCGCCTCCGACAACACCAGCCTGTACAAATCAGTTGCTACATCGGAAATGGCGGAGCTTTACGCAGGCATCCCAAGACCGCCGCCAATTCCATTGCCCGCCTCCCCGTCGACTTCAGAGAGAGCCGGTGCGGGGATGTA
This sequence comes from Blyttiomyces helicus, assembly GCA_003614705.1. Taxonomy (NCBI): domain Eukaryota; kingdom Fungi; phylum Chytridiomycota; class Chytridiomycetes; genus Blyttiomyces; species Blyttiomyces helicus. The sequence continues at coordinate 3,185 of KZ994408.1, read as the reverse complement.
CTCTTTCCCAGGGAATCGACGGTCCACAATAGCGGATCTTGACAATGCACTAGCGCGGCTGGCTGCGTCGCTCGGGTCGATTGCGCAAGCGCAGCTGCGTCCGGAGGCTTCCGAGAGCCAAGAAGCTACCGGCTCGTTGACGCCCACAGGGCGTACGCCGTCATCGAAGGGCCAAGTATTACCTGAGGCAGAATCCGCGTCCCCAAAGACATCAAGTCCGACGGTTTCGGCTTCGGGCTCGCCGAGTGTCATGAAACGTACACTAGAGAGGTCGCCGGGTCCCCCACCGAAGACACCTCCGCCCTCAAGCCCGCTCGAATCCAGATCGCAGGGTCGCGCTGAGTCCCCACTCACCCCTCCTAGCTCAAGAGTAGATTCACCCCAAAACGTCGACTCAAAGTCTTCGACACCGACGCAGGCTACGCGACCCGGTCGCGGGCGCGGCAGGGGGCGAGGTGGTGGACGGAATCTGCCGGGCGCAGTCCCCAGCCCCGACATCATGGCTATGCTCGCCAATGCGAAAGACAATGCACTCGGGATTGTGGATGCTGGGCTTGTTTCTCGCGGAACATGCCACAGCTGCACCAAACCTGTGATTGGGGACGGTTTCGTTGAGCTCGGTGGATTGCTGTGGCATCAAGATCACTTTGTTTGTGCCGTCTGTTTGAATTTGCTCACGGTGAACGACGCATATATGTACAAGGGGCTACCCCATTGTGCGGCAGATTTGGCAATTATCAAGGCGAAGGTAATTCATTCTTCGCTTTGCGCACTTTGTATTTGCGGTTTGAGAGGAACTGTCAATCCCACTCTCCTAATATTCGGTCCGCTGGATGCAGGAGCTCGAATGCCTACGTTGTGGACTGCCGATTACGGCGGGGATGGTCGTCACAGCTCTTGGAAACGACTACCACCAAAGCTGCTTCGTGTGCGGCGACTGTGGGATCGTGCTAACTGATAGTTATGTCGCTTTTCAAGGTTTTCCCTTATGCCGAAGGGACTATTACAAGCGTGCGGAGCTGATGTGTGGGATGTGCGGCGACTTCATCGAGAAAGGTTAGGAAATTTGTGATTTTATATCCCCACTTCAGGCAACAGTCTCAGAGTTGCTGTCAATATGTATGACTCTCTCGATTTCTCTGATAGAGTACATTACCGTTGCTGGGCGAAAATATCACGTGGGTTGCAAGCGATGCAAGGTAAGCACGCAGCTGATTAGCAAAGTCCATTTCCCCCGAAAGTATCTTACCATCTTTCTATCGTCAGCTTTGTGATGAGACAATGGCCCTGAAGACCTACTTCACCATCGGGGAGGACATATACTGTACCGTCCACCAAGGGGAAATTCTCACTTGCGGTGGCTGTTCTCGTGTCATCACCGACAATTCGGGCAAGATTTTGAGAAGCCTTACTTCGGGCCGACCGTTCCACATGCAATGCTTCGCTTGCGACTCGTGCGGCCAGCAACTGTCGAATACTCAGTTCTACGAGAAGGAAGACAGACTTAAATGCGAGAATTGCTTCCTCGCTTCGTATATGTAAATTGATGCAAGGGTTAAATAAATAATCCCCCGAGATCCTGGGTGTGGTGACTGGGGTCCCCCCGCCCCTCGGGGTGGCAAGTTGTGCGGGTTAGGATTCTGGGTAGGTCGAAGTACCGGTTTTCGCTGCCCATGCCGAAAGGAAATCGCCAGTGTCCAGAGGCAAGGAGGCAAAGAAGCCAGGAATCTTCCTAGCGATCAAGGAGAATTACGGCTGGACGGGGACATCGTTGCCGTTATGATGACGTTGAGCCTAGCAACGAGTTCGCAGATGTACTTTTCTTTGACCCAGCAGCGATGATGCGTCCGCCAGGTAGTGTCCCAAGCTTCCTGCCTGCGCCTCTGAAAAGTAAGTTTTCTTTCCTTGGAGAATCAGTTGGAAGATCGGCACGCTTCTGGGGGGATCTCGCGACCGTCGACTTTCTTCAAAGAACACAAGAGAATGCGACGAGAGGGAACCATGAGGGAGGTCTCGAGCTCACGACGCGCGCCGCCAGTTTGGGGTTTAGGTAGTCGCCATTCTCGACGTCGCCATTAATCGCCTCCAATGCCTCATTATATCCTCGTCGTCGGACAGACCGTGCCTGGGCTAGTCGACGACTGATCCTCGCCGCTTGTGCGCCCCTTCAAACGATTCGCGATCCCACGCGAACTACTCCTGGATCCCGCGCGAACCGTGCGCCAACTTGCATCGGATGCTACGGACCGCAGGAAACCGCGACTGGACCCGAACAATCCTCGTTTCCTGACCCCCCCCCCCTCCTCGATTCACCCCTCGAGCCTCCCCCCGTCGGAATGCCAGAAAATCTTCATTTAAGTAGCGTCCATAATCCCTCTGCGCACTCCTGTACGTACACCCCCCGGCGGCATCGTCACCTTTGCTGCCCAGGCTATGGTTTAAATAAAGTGTAGTTCCATGAGTTTGGATAAAGCGTTCCGATTCTGTAGCTATTTCGAATTTCGGTCATTCCCACTGCTGTACGACTCAACAGGACAAAATACGCCTATCCGGTGGGTCTTTTACGACCCGCCCATCGCATCCGGCATAATCTCAAAAGGTTTTGGCGCACTCGCAGCAGTGAAGAAAGGTCGAAGGGCTTCCGATCGATCTGAGTCTCCTCTGAACATCTTGGCTGAATCGCGGTCTGCCTCTCGAATTGACCGCCCGGTTCGTAGATGGTGGGGAGGACGTTTGATTTGCTCGGTTGATTCCCCACGGTTGGCATGCCTACTGCTGCTCAGGCTATCGTAGCTTTCCATATGCTCTACTTTGCCCCCGTGGCTGATCTCCTCGTTGATAAGGATAAGCTCCCTGACGATCGGACACATCTAGCATAAAGAAATTTCAGCAACTCAGTCGCGAAAAATCAATTGGAGATTGGTTCATACATACCGACTCGAGTTTTTTTCTCTTGGCTTCAGTCTCCTTTATCAGAGCTGCCTTTAGCGCCGCAATTTTTCCAAGCTCGACCACCATCTCCCCAATATCTTGCCCGATTCTCTGTACAGTCTGCATACGCCACTCCTTTTCTCTGAGATCGTGAACCTGCTGTTTCTCCCACTCTATGTGTTCCTGGAAGAGAAGGAGGTAGATATTTCTGGCGTTCAGGCGGCCGATATTAGACTAAAACCACCCGAGAATAC
>KZ994406.1:0-11996 GCA_003614705.1 Blyttiomyces helicus | reverse complement strand
CCCCCCCCCCCCCCCGCACATTCACCCCTCTCGCTCGATAATTCCGGACGACGCCAGAGTCATCGCCCGCGCGTGGAGCATATTTGCCTCGTCCTGAGCTTCCACGCCTTCGATGAATATCCGATATTTACCTGATTCCAGGCCCCAGGTCCAGACTGATGGGGAAGCGGTGACGCGGGTAAGAGAGGGGATGGGTCCTGGAAAGTAATGTCGTAAATGGTCGACGGGGTCTCTGAAAACAAGCTCAACACACCCCCTCCCATATCAGCTATGATATTCTACCTCATTCATGATGCCATATTCCTCTTTTATCCTGGGACCGAGATGGACCTGGTAAAGGTTGGACAGAAGGAAGTGAGCGGAATGATTGTGCGCTCCCATCATAAGTAACTCCCTCTTACATATATTGTGAGAAACCACTTCCGGGGAAGGCGACTTGTGGTCAAGTTCAAACCATATTTCGTTATTGCGCTCCTCATGCTCAATTGTCGGCATGGCGCCCGCCGGGACCTGCATGTCTGGATTCGGGACCCGATCTACGACGGCATGCGGCTGCAGCTCTCGATGCTAGCGGATCCACTGGTGCAAACTTTGACGATGAGAAAATTGCTGACTTGCCGTGTGCCAGATGTTCGCTGGATCTGTCCTTGCGAGGACGCCTGCATGTCGAGCTGAAATATGGCGCTGCAGAACAGGATGTTCTGGTATTCAAGATCATGGAGAGTTGCTTCACTAAACTGAAATTCCAGTACAGCTTCTGGCTGTCATTTTCTGCGATTCATCCACACTTGATTTCGCTTCATTTAGACGTCATTTAGACGTTTTGCCACTAACAAAAAAAATACAAAAATCTCTCTCTCACTTTTACATAACTCCACCCTAGCCCGCTGCTCCTTCCAAATCATGCCGAGAAGGCGAAGGATTTATTGGAAAGGAAGGAGGTTTTCTCGCTGCTTCTTGTACGGGGAATAGAGATACCCGATAGCAGTGAATAGCGCGAAGCCCAGCAGCGCAAAGATAAGGATGTCGTAACCGTATTCGAGACCGTTGATATTTTGGATCTGCACACCAAATATCGCTTCAGGGGAGACAGCGGGATAAAAATCACTTGGTCAGATGAGTCATGTTTTCGAGCTACTTCGCTTACCAGCGACCATATCAGCGACCCTATGCAAGCCTGGGGCAGTGAAGGAATCCGACTCATCCGTAGAAGACGAAGTCCCCCATCTAGTGTCCCTTTTTCTATCCAGCTCCCTCTTCTCCTGGTCACCTCCCCTCCGCTTGCTGATCGAAATCACTCCCGATCTCTCTCACCTGCATTGGCCGTGTAAGCCGCGAATCGCGAGAACGCCAGCGTGCAGAACTGCGACACTGACAGCGAACAGAGAAGGATGATGCCCATATTGAACACGAGGGAGCTCATCAGGGTTTCACCGATTCTGGAAGATGGAAGGATTATGAAAATCAATGGTAGATTCGAAGACGCACTTTCCTCACCCCAGCGCGCATATTTCCGCATACTTCATCGGATGCAAGGTGACGAAGAAGAGCCTCATCCCGAGCTTGGCGTTTCCTTTCACGACGCATCCAAGCAAGTAGAAGGCGAACATGGCGTAAAACGCCGTCCCGAGGAATGGAACGGAGTTTACGGAGATGAAGAATGAGTTAAGGAAAAGAGAGAGCGGGGAAACTTGTAGCTCCACCGGAATGAGGTAGACGCAGATGTGGATGATCCAGACTAAGGATAGGACGGAACTATGATTCGTGATAGCAGAGTTTATGTTAATGCTGACGCTAGCCGATCGGATGGTAGCACTTGTGTTCGCGGATGGGAGCGGTGTTCGGCAGGAAAATTCAGAGCCATGCTTACCCGACGCATCCACCAATGAGCTGCGCAATTTGCCACAGGAAGTTTCCGCCCTGGTTCTTGTACGAGTCCTCTAATCTTCTATAATGATACTCGAGAATAAGGACGTCCTGGATGGGACTGATCAGTACAGCCCCACTAGCGACAGTCTAACTCCATTGAAGGTTCCCTTCAGGTTCCCTGAACTCACCTTTCTAAACTCATTCTCGCGGTTTTTGACTGTCCGATACCGCCGGCCCGTGTTCCCTGAGCGCCTCATATCCTTCAACTCTTCCTGAAGCGTTTTACCTGCCTCCATCAGAAGCTGGGCCTGTTGGCCGACAAACGTCTTCCGCTCCTGGTATCTGCGAAAGGATGCAAATCGAATTCAGTAGCTCGCTAAAAATCAGGCCTCTAAGACCGCCAATACATCTGCGTAGATTCTCGAGCGAACTTACTGAAGGGCCGTAATCCGCTTCGGGCGGTGTATGAACGATTGAACGAGATCCATGGGCAAGGATACTAGCCCGACGCCACCGAACACGGCAAACACGATCCATCCAACGAAGGATACGACCGCGACAATGTATACTAGGGGTGATACGGACACGTACACATGCCCTGAAGCGTATGTGCACTATGTACGGTATTTTGGTGGATTAAAGTCAGCGGATGCGGATAGAGGCATTCATAATGTGGCTATAACGATCCCTACCGGAATTGTTGGACCGCCGGCGACGGGAGCGCAATAATCTATAGAGATACTCTGCGAACCGCTTTGGATTAGCTGGCTCGTGATTTTGATTGTTGCCACGTTCGCGTAGCCAAGGAACCAATAGCAGACGGTGATGATGCCTCCGGAGAAAAGAGCGATGGGTACCATCCACTTGATTGCGTAGCCTAATGCGGAGCCGCTTGATCTATTTTAGGGCCGCGGTAGATGTCAGAGACGCATGGCGGTTAGCGGTTCTGACTCACGATCGATTACCAACCTCCCATCATCGTCGCTGTCACTTTCGTCAGCCCCTTCGTAAAAGAGAACCGTGAAGGGAACCCCAACGATGCATATGATTATGGTAATGATGTAGAACGCTAAATTTAGCTTCGTCATTGGAATCGACCCCTTTGCGACGAGCGATCCGCTTTGGTTGGCGACATCGAGAGGAAGGAGGAACACATTATAGCATGCAAGCGTCAGTCCGATAATCTGCAGCGAGAACAAATGGGGTCATTCGAGATGCAAAGCTCTAGCTTTGAGTTGCGACGGATATGAATAGGGCCCGATCCTGTTGGTACTCTGGCCCAGGAAGTGTATCCAAGCAACCTAGATACACTCACCACAACTACTTTTGGAAACCAGGCTACCCATTTATCATCAGGATGTTGGAAATAGACGACAAAGTAGATGGCTGCGACGATGACCAGGAGGCCGAAGACCGCGGAAGTGGCGATAAGGATTCCGCTCGACATTTATGCTTGAGTTTGGTTTGTCCCGTTGGTCAGAGCAGAGGCAGGAGATGGATAGAGTTTTGGGGCTCGAAAAGCCGGGATGCCCGGCCTGCAGTGGGAGCAAAGACCCGGCCGAGATTTCCTTTGAAAAGTATCGCACTTGTTCTGCAAATATCGACAACAGCGCACGGATCGGAAGTGCTGTTGTCCGCCGCGAAGCGCGTTTTGGCAGCCGCGGACTTTCCCAGGCTTTCGTAAGCGCGACGCGTTCGCAGAATTCGACGCGCATCCGCAACCAGCAACCTCCGACCTCAAGAACCCTCAATCCGCCGACGACCCCACGTCACTTCGCGCAACCTAATCTTCAGTCCGCGAGCAACGCACGCACTCCAATCCAAGGCAGGAGTGTTCAGGCAATAACCCGCCACCACCAGTGTCCCAACAATCAAAATCATCAAGGAAGCTCAACTCGTCAAACCCGAGAAGCGGTTGAAGGCCTTGCGCGCTGGCGGTGCGCGACTCCATTGTATGCTATCCCGCATCCCGCTCGCTGTTACTTTGTTCGACCCCCCGCAATTCCCTGACATATATGCTCCTTCAGACTGCACATTTTACAACACAACTCGGGGCAGAAATTGGCCGAACTCGAAATGGCCGAGCGACAGCAAGAGGAAGTCTACGTGGACGGGGGTGAGGCTGTCCGTCAATCAGTTCCTCCAGAGGACGAGCAATACGAGGGCGCCGAAGAGCTATCAGAATCGGATGACGTGATCACATGGATGATGATGAAGCCAGCTACAAAGACCATTGCAAACAGTCCTCGAGATTGCTGAGCTCGATGAAAAGACAATCTCTGCCTTCCTAAGAACTGTGAAAGTAGTCCCGGAAGACGTTAAATTCGAGGACGACGAGGAAGTACGCATAGTCACCTGCAGAACGACCTTCAGGTGCCAAGAAGCAAACGTCGACTTGAAGCTCTCGTACCACCACCGCGCCCGATGCAGCTCGATGGAGCATGCCTTCTCGCTTTCGGTGACCAGTGACAGTAAAATGCGCAATCATCAAAAACAGGGTCATCGACGAAAAAACTTGCATTGAAAAGCGCTACTTGGGCTTGAAAGAGGCGACGTTATGACGCATCAAGGCATTGGTGGATCCACAGGACCGGTTGGGAATGCTGGCTGTCCTGGTGCTGATTTACGCCGGGGTGGAGATCCGCTACTCGGGCTGGTCTAATGGGTGCGCGGTCACGACTGCGTTCAGGACGGATTGGTTGGAGCATTATTCGAGGGTGCTTTGCGAGTGTCCCGATGAAGAGGATTCCGGTTACCAGAAGGAAGATACTGAAGCGAGATTACGTACCGGACAGAGAAGGAACCCCAAGAGGGATCTAAGTCGGATGACTTCGAATCGGATGATTACGAATCGGATGACTACTGATAGCACGGACGAGGGAGGGAACCAAGGGAAAATGTGTGGAATGGCCTTCGAAAATAAAATAATCTGCTTAGCGAAGAGAACGGCCCCATCATAGCGCCTTCGCAGCTACACCGAATCTCGAGTCTTTGGACAGGGGTTTAGCTCTAATCTTCTACTTTTCCTCCCTGTATTCGTGAGGCGCAACCTTTGTATGGGATCATTTTTATGTTCTAAAAGACGATCCTCGGGGCTGGCGACGGAGGTCAGGAAAAAGTATGTGGGGTTTGGCCAAGAGCACCTTGCTTCGCATATTCACAAGAAAGCTTAGAGATTACCCGAGTTCGCGTGGCGGGAGTTGGCAAGATTTGGACTAGTAGTGCGAAGAATGGGAGCATTAGAGAATGCTAAAATCCCGGCGCACGCATTGGGAATCCGTCAGGTCGGAGCACTCGGGTCTTGGATGGTTCTTCCCCTCGTCGGTGCCTTTCGGTCGATGAGATGCTGGTGAATCTATGCCGTCGAATCCTCGGGCACTGGGTACGACAAGCCACTGCCAGAACCACTGCCAGACACTTTTAGACACACTTCGATTGATTGTCCCGCTCAGTCCTGGCAGCTATCCTCATTTTTTTTTAATCCCCAACCAACTTGATGTTCGCGAACAAAACTACATAGATTCCACAACATGTTTAAAAGACTACTCTTCAACCTTCTCGCGGCCCTTGGGCGATGAGAAAGGGCATCCACCCTTCGTCACATCCTCAAAAGCGTCCCCGAAGCGACCCTTCATCGTCTTCAAGTTTCCGATCGCGGGCACCGTCTTGACGCCGTGAGCACGACCCAGTCCGAACGGTGGCATATTGGCATAGATACCTTCGTAGTGGCCGGCTTTGACCGAATAGGTTTCGTGCCATATGCCGATATTAGGGGAGGCGGCGATAATCTGAAGATACGTTGATAAATCAGGAGTGAGATGAAATGTCGCACGCCCCAGCTGCAAGGAGGTCGGCTTAAACCCTCTTTACCTTTTGAGCTCGAGGCCAAAATGACATGTGGTTTTTCGAAGATTCGTGAGCATAGTTGCGAAGATGCTCAACACTTCGCCAGTACTGAATCTGCAAAGTGTGCGATCTGCAATATGGGGCACGTAAGAGGCGACCGGCGGGTTAGGAAGAGTGGATTTGAGGTGCGGGAAGTTGTATCAAGTCCAATTCACTGCGAGGTACTACTCACCCTCGAGTATCGCTTCCTCCAAGGAATTGCTCCTGTCCGAGATAGCCGGAGATTTCGGGATCAGAAGCCTCAAGCTCGGCGATCATTGCCGTCATGCCTACGAGAATTTTTGGGACCACCAGGTGAGAAAAAGCGCCAGGCGGCAGTATTCCTGTCAGATTTTTATTTTCTCCGCAATAAAGGTGTAAGACTTACCCTCGCCGATCGCTTGAAAATCCTTCGAGAAGAATGCAGGGCCATTCGAGCGCGCTCCGATGAGAAATACGACAAAGTCGCCTGAGGAGAGAGTATGAGACATACAAAACGGCTGGGAAATCGTGAATATAGATCAAGAGGGCGACTGACCTTCAATTAAGCCAGTGATCTTCCTTGTCTCAATGTTTTTGGTCCTCGGGTTACTCAGCACTCCATAAGAGCGACCGAGCAGTTGGAGCGCCTTGTATCCCAGATAGCATGAGGCTGTTGTGGCGGCGACGGAACGAGGGAGAAGCGAGGCGAGGAGAACGCTGGCGGCGATGACGAGGGGTAGAGAGGAGTGCGCTTGGAGGAACACTTGCGGGGACATGGAGACATGAGTCTGGGCCGTTTTGACTGACATCTTGGGAGGCACAGAAGAGCGGTGAAGAGGAGAAGGAATGGGGAAAGAAGGAACAGAGCCGGGACGTATTTATATGTTGGGTGTTTCAGCCATGCACTGCTTGCACTAGTCGCAAATTCATGGAAGCAGGGAGGTCGAAATTTCGTGGAATCACGGATGTTTCAATACACTTCCACACATTTGTGAGATTCCCTATCAAAGAACATGCAGCATGCTTGACTGGCCGGAAATGAAATCATTATGAAAGCGACCAGGCGAGAGGTCATCCTAATTGCCTCCACCCTCCGTCTCTTCAAGGCCCATCCAACAAAGCGCTCGTGCCCCCAATCATCATGCTGGACCCGAACTCATCCTCCTCGTCCTCACTATCTGGGTCGAAACCACCGCTCCCCCCTTGCCGGGACCCGACCTGCGACGCGATGCCGCTATAGCTGGATGCCGCCAGATTGTCGGGCATAGGCTTCGAAGAGTACAGAACCGCAGACTCCTCGTATGCCAGATGCTCGTTGGCACCGTGCGAGGACGCCTGCATGATGAGCTGAAGCCATTCCGAGTTGTGCCATTGGAACTTTTGCTGTCGGATTTTCTTGACCCATTCGTCGTCGATTTCCTATTCGTAGAACATCCGCGACACAATTAATGGTCATGCGTGTAGCTCTTCCTTTCAGCATCGCTACCCCCCACCAGTCCTCGTTTTACGGTTTTACACGGGGCTTACCGCAATTATGTCCAAGCAAACGTCGCACATCTTGCGGATTTCAACGTTGCGATCGTAAAGGAGGTCAATAAGGTACGAAACTACCTCTATTGTGAGGGACAATGCCGGTGAAAATCAAAATTCAGTGGCCTCGTGCAGGTGGCTTCAGAACGGTTTAATGGCGCTGATGATGGTAACAAGCTTCCACTTACGGGTTTTGGTGATGAGGACCGTTCGGGTGGCGTCATGGAGAAGAAATTGGTATATACAATATATGATTTGAAGAATGATCTCGTCATCTTCCTCTTTTGCTGTTGGTTATAATGTGGGTGATGAAACATGATACTTCCTTCACCAGGAATATTTTGGTCGATGAAAGCCACCGTATCAATCCCCACTATTCTCGTCCCTCCGTCAACATCCTCTTACCAATCATCAAGTCCATAAGGCCCATCAGGATCCCTGTTCGCGCCACAATCGGACTCAAGTTTTCGTCATTCGCCATAGTCCCAAGCAGCATCACGACCTCGAGGGTGACATCATCGTCCTCCGCAATGACGCCCTCCCGCGCCATCTCGCTGGTCCCCGTCGCAACGCTTGTGATCTGCCCACCAACTCCGACAACTGGCGCACGCACACTGGCGCTCCCAGCCGCCGCGTCCGCGATCCGCCGCGAGATGAATTCTAGTAGGTTGTATCCTTCCGCGAGCTTGACGAAGTCGAAATCGGGGATATTGAGGCTCGAGAGGATACCGAGGAGCTCGACGAGGAGCTCAGGGTTGGAAGTGGACTTTTGGAGGACATGCATGAAGTCGTCGATGTGGTCCTGAAGGAGAATGCGTAATAGGAGAGTTATTTTTAAAGGTCATGCGTGAAGACAAGGCCTCCTTCAACGCAGTAAGAGCCCACGCATCTTCCGCTCAGTCCCAGTCCTCTCATTCTCACCAAAAAGTTCATCTTCGTTGGCCCCTCATGCTGCGCCAAATTTCGCACCATCTTCAGCAGAAGAGAGTCGCGTGTTTTGATCGCACGCTTAACCAAAAACTTGAGCCCACCATCCTGGCAGATCACCTCGGCGTTGCGTTGATTTGCCGCAATGTTGATCGCAAGCGCCATCAGCTCGGTGCTCACCCGCTCGCCTTTGAACTCCAAGATCATTTTCATCACCTAACCTCACAGATATTGCGAAAAACAGGGGTAGAAGATCAGGTGAGAATCGTATACAGGACATCTATGTCTGGAAGGCACGGCCCACCTCCTAATCTCGCCAAGTTGCCATCTTTCCCGTCTGCCTCCTACCAGCGGAATCGCATCGGTGAAAGCAAATGCGCCCTTGTTTCGATCGTCGATGCTGAGCATATAAAGCAGCTGCAGCGTCACGAGTAGGTGGTTCCTGTTGTGCGTGAGCTCCACGAGTTTGCCAAGGAAACCGTTTCGGATCAGTGCAGTGCGGAAGTTTACGTCATGTGAGAGGTTAAGAAGGAGGCGTAAGATCAGGTTTTGAAGTCCCTAGATTTATGAAGTTTGTGAGCGCGACATATGGACAACCTAGATGCAGGATGAAGCGTCTGGCCGGAACGATGGGATGCAGGGGTTGAGGAACCTGGTGCTCGCATGGGATCATTTGGTCGATTTTTTGGATTAGCTCATCGGCCATCTGAATGGCCCAGACGCCGGTTCATGGTCACAAGCAGGCAGAGAGCCCGAAACAGCGGAGTTAGACATTGATCTGCATAATTGGGATGCCCCCGAGCTTCCGCCGATCCTTTCCCCGCTATCTATACCTTAACCATTTCATCTTTGTTCTCCCTGAACACGCTCAGTTTTTTCAAGAAAGTTACGACGAGGATCTGAAGTTCGGAAGTCTTCCGACTGAGCATGATAATGAGATACTTGATAATGCCACGCTTAATCATCTTCACTTCGATGTTGAGATCCTCGGCGAGGTTAAGCAACAGATGAAATGAGACTGGGATCGTATTGGTGCGGATGCCGACCTTGGTCAGTGATCATTGCACGTTTATCGACGACGCCTCCCGCACCATTTCACGAGCCCCTTCACCCACCAAATAGAAGCTGATCTTGTTTTCTTATCATGGTTTGAAATTTACGATGTTCTTGATCGAGCTCGGCGATGAGGTGACGGTCATGAGGATTTTGCTCGCCTGTGTGGAATTATTATCGTTCAAAACGGCATGGCCGACGAGATTGAGTTAAAGATTCAGACTGTGAGGAACTCCGACTACTAAGAGCATCGAGCACAGTGCCCCATATCACTTTTTACTCACACTTTCTCTCCAACCCCTCCAAATCCGCCTCCCACAACTCGAACCTCTGAAGCTCCTGCTCCGTGAGCCGGAGACACATATCACCGACTTTGTTGGCGGTGATGAGCGGATGGAATTGGGAAAAGTTGGAGAAGCAGAAAAAAATATAGATGATGTTCGTGACGAGCTCCAAGCTTTTTTTGCCGTCCTCACGCAGCACGCGGGAAAGGGCCGACATGAGGGCATCTGGGTGTCCGTAATTAGAAACGCGTGAAGAGATGTTGTGAGGGTCCAGGCTATAGAATCATTTTCAACAGCAGCGCAGCAGCCTCTTCATACCACGCCCCGGACCTCTGGTCGATTTAGTCTCATCATAAATCGCAACGCCCTCACCATTGCTAATAAGTGTCTCCATATTCTCCGACATTCGAGCGAGTTGTAAGATATTTCGGGTGGACTGGATTTTATCCGGGATCTCCTCGTACAGGCCCTCTATGTAGTGTTCGATGTTGGCGATGGAGGGGGTCTCGCTAGGCTCCGAAATCTTTTGAGATGCAGCAAATTTCGTCAGCTTTCGCCTTTTTCCTCAGTGTGACATTGCCTACCCGCCTTCCGTCGTTACCTTTGTACTGGGGGTGCGATTTTGCTCGTCATCTCGACGCTGTTCTTCGAGCTGTTTTCTTAGCCACACACGATTGGAGTCCATTCCTAAGATAAAGGGGAGGGAAGAGCTTATTTGAGTATATATGCTGGCTGCCCTCTCGATGGCGCCTTTTCCTCTCCACTCGATTCCCTGTGCGATTATCCGCTCGCTTCGAAGAGTGACGTTCCATCCAGCAGCTTCAAATGCAATCGAGCATACCTCCACCCCCGTCGTTTGTCTGCCTTTGCTGCAGATAATATAGCGTCTGCTCGACATCTCGCACTCGTGAAGGGTGGATAAGCTTGCATTTGTCTACTACCTCTTGAGCCAAGGCGGCGAGGTTCGAGTTTGCATGCAGCGCTTTGACTCGAATGCTGGGCGCCAATAGCGGAAGAGGTGACCAATAGAGGCGGAAAATGAGCTATACGGCGATGATACCTTTGTCTCATCCATGAGTCTCTTTTCTATTGGCAGGTCCACATCATTGGCACCTCCGCAGAGAGGACAGCCTCCTAAGAATTTGACTCTGTATAACCCCGCCCCATCAGATCATCAAAAAGAGACTTACACCTTCTGCATAACCTTACGATCACCAACAACCGGCTGCCCATTCTCTCCCAGGATGGTTGCCTGAACGGTGTAGTTCACGATGATAGCACTGTCGGTCGGATGCACGTCGATGGCGCCTGGAATAATCTTTCTGTTTTCAAAAAGACAAATAATGGGGAGATGATTGAGCTTCGGCAAGCGCAAACGGCCAAAATCGCGTTTTGGGTAGTGGGATCACCGTACTTTTTCAACTGATAGGACTCGAGTTCTTCCTGCGCTGCCATGGTTGGTTTTTGATCCTTGCCGTGCGAGCGAATGATAGAAGAGACACTTCGGAGCGACAGCTTTGAACGCCCGAGGTTGGGTTGGGTAACGCAAGTGGGGCAGGGGGAAGTGGAGAGGAGTGGGTGGAACGCGAAGGCGGGCCAAGGATTGGGCCCGAGCCAAGCCAGAACACTTCCGTCTCGGACATGCTGGCGCGGCGACTACGCCGTCAAATAATGAACAATTCCAGAGAGCAAGGAGCACCGGTGCCTGCTCTGATGCTTTCCGAACTTGCAAGAAAAGATGTGAACGGTACTTGCTGCAATTGATGTCGACACACCGAAGGAATAAAGAAGCTTAGAAACACAGCTAGTGCTGAGAGGGCGCGGGTTCTTGCTCTGAAGCAGCCGTGTTTGGGAAACAGTTTTTGCTGGACCCAATCGCGTCCAACATGCTGCTGCTCATTCCGCTGCTGGCCCTCTTTTATGCGCCTATTGTGCTTGGGGGTCAGGGGGACACACTCCTTCCTACCCTGCCTCTGTGCATGGGAGTATCATTGTCTCTGAGTCTCTGCCGCCAGCAGCAACAGCCAATGGAGGCGCTAGAGGAGGCCGACGAGTTGGTCTGTGATTGCATCATTTTTCATGAAAGGGTCAGGACTCACAGCTGTTTACTCACGCCCATTTAACCACCCGCCTCCGTTGTCCATTGGGGTTTCATTCATCATGGGCTTCCCTCCGCTCCCGCCACTTCCCTTTCAAACTGCACATTGCTCGCCTAGGCTCGGAGAGAGTCGGTTGTGCTTGCTACTAATACAGGCTCCAGTGACCAGCCAAACACCGAACACCAGCTCGATCACCGGTTTTCCGCGCTTTGTTTTGAGTTAAGCAGAAATAGGCCCATTGTATTGTACCCCGACGAGAAGCTCAAGCAGCAAGCATAACCCACACCAGGATTCTGGAGAGTGACCGTTTAGGGCGCACGGCATTGAGGCTTGTGCGCTTTCCAGGCGCTGCGCTGGCACTCGGCTG